>BQNB010163449.1:0-14442 GCA_026074375.1 Tanacetum coccineum | reverse complement strand
ACATAGTGAAGAAAACTCTCGAGTTTGGTGCTCGGGGAGTGGAGTAGGCCGAAGAAGAGCTTCGTAACCGAACCACTATAAATCTTTGTGTTGCGGTTTGATCTTTCCAACTCTTATCTTTTATTTACTTCTACATATTTACATTGTTCATATTGTGCAAGTATTGAATTCACAAAAAGTCGAATCTAAGTTTTTATAAAACAAATTTTAAATATTAAATTAAAAAGTGGTAAACTATTCAACCCCCCCTCCCCCCTTCTAGTTTTCCACAAAACTCTTAAACCTACCTAAATGAGCGTAAGATTAGCTGATAGATCATTCTAATACCCTGTTAGAATAGCTAAAAATATGCTCGTTGAAGTTGGTAAATTCACCTTTCCTGCTGATTTAGTTATTCTCGAAATGGAAGAAGACAGTAAAGTTTCACTCATCTTGGGACGACTATTTCTTCACACTGTTGATGCATTTATTCGAGTTAAACAGAAACAACTCAATCTTGGAGTTGGGACTGAACGAATGATCTTCAATATCGATTCTGCGATGAAACACTCTTATTCGAACGATGATACCTGTTTTAGTATCGATGTTATTGATGAAATCTTAGAAGAAGATTTCGATGCTCTTCTAGACGAAGGCAGTAAAATCCTCCATTCCATCGAAGGAACCATTCTTGAAGAATAAATCTTTGCTGAATTCGATGAATTCATGGCAATGACTGCTGATGAAAACCCTGACTCTGAATCTGAAACCAAAGAACCACCATTCGGGAAAATCGCCATCAATACGGACTATAAAATCAAGACATCTCTTGAAGAACCTCCTACGGATCCTGAACTTAAACCTCTTCCCGATAATCTGGAATATGTATTCCTGGAAGAACCTTCTTTTCTTCCTGTAATCATATCATCTCAATTATCTGCTCAAAACAAAGGCAAACTTATATCCGTCCTTAAAAAACACAAGGAAGCTTTTGCCTGGAAAACAACTGACATTCCTGGTATCTGCCCATCATTCTGTAAACACAAGATACAACTTTTGGATGACAAGAAACCAGTTGTCCAAAAACGGCTGAGAGGTGGGAGGGGCGGGGGGTTGTGGAGATGGAGAGGACTCGGGAATATGAAAGAAGTTGTAAAGAAAGAAATTGTATCTCTCTCTCTCTCTGGATACCGGTATATTTATCCAATTACCGATAGTCCATGGGTTAGTTCCCTATTCCGTGTCTAAAGAAGGTGGTATTATAGTTTTCACAAACAAAAATGATGAAATTGTTCCAACAAGAACCGTTACGGGTTGGCGAGTATGCATCGATTATCGTAAACTCAATGAAGCAACCGCAAAAGATCATTTCCCTTAATATTTATGGATCAAATGTTAGAAAGACTTGCAGGAAAATAAATATTTCTGTTTCCTCGATGGTTTTTCTGGATATTTCCAAATTCCTATCGATCCTATGGATCAAGAAAAAACAACATTCACATGTCCTTTTGGAACATACGCTTATAGGCGAATGCCTTTCGGGCTATGTAATGCCCCAACTACATTCCAAAGATGCATGTTAGCAATCTTTCCCGACATGATCGAAGAATCCATCGAAGTATTCATGGATGATTTCTCCGTCTTTGGAAACTCTTTCGACAAATGCCTAAACAATCTCGATAAAATGCTCCAGCGTTGCAAAGATGCTCATCTTGTCCTTAATTGGGAAAAATGTCACTTCATGGTCAAAGAAGGAATTGTGCTTGGACACAAGGTGTCTAGCGCAGGACTTGAAGTCAACAAAGAAAAAATCAACGTAATCTAAAAACTTCCACCCCTTACTAATATCAAAGGAGTTAGAAGCTTTCTTGGACATGCCAGTTTTTACCGACGATTCATAAAAGATTTCTCGAAAATTGCCCGACCTCTAACTAAGTTTCTTGAAAAAGATACTCCATTCGAATTTAACGATGAATGTCAAAAAGCATTCGAATCATTAAAAGAGAAACTCGCATGTGCTCCTGTAATCGTAAGCCCAAACTGGAATCTTCCGTTTGAACTTATGTGTGATGCAAGTGATTTTGCAGTTGGAGTTGTCTTAAGTCAAAAAGATGGTAAAAACTTTTCACCATCACTTATCGCAAGCAAAACTCTAAATCCCGCTCAATAAAAATACACCGTAACAGAAAAAGAACTTATGGCTGTAGTTTTTGCATTTGACAAATTCAGATCCTATCTTATTCTATCAAAAACTATCATTCACACCGATCATTCAGCTCTAAAGCATTTATTCAAGAAACAAGATGCAAAGCCCCGTCTTATACGATGGATTTTACTTTTATAAGAATTTGACATAGAAATCAAAGATAGAAAAGGTACAGAAAATGTCGCATCTGACCATTTATCCCGAAATGAAAATGACGAGTTAAGTGATGACAGTGAAGTGGATGACAACTTTCCTAGAGAAACCCTTATGGAAATTAACACCAAAGTTGAACCGTGGTTCGCAGATTTTGCAAACTTCTTGGTAGCTGATATTATACCAAAAGGGATGACGTATCAACAAAAGAACAAATTCTTCTCTGACCTCAAACACTACTTCTGGGAGGAACCCTACCTCTTTAAAGTATGTTCTGACGGAATGATTTGACGCTGTGTATCCAGATCAAAACCCAAACAATATTAGATCACTGTCACCGCAGACCAACCGGTGGACATTATGGACCAAATGTAAACGCTAAGAAGATCCTAGACTCAATTTTTTACTAGCCAGCGATCATTAAAGAAGCTCATACTCTAGTTAAACTTTGCTAAGCATGCCAAAAGAGGGGTAATATATCAAAACATGATGAGATGCCCTTAACCAACATTCAAGTATGTGAAATTTTAGATGTATGGGGTATTGACTTTATGGGACCATTCCCAAAATCATATAAGTTTGAATACATTCTTGTCGCTGTTGATTACGTATCTAAATGGGCTAAAGCTTAAGCTTTACCAACAAATGATGCCCGAGTGGTTGTCACTTTTCTTAAGAAACTATTTTTCCATTTCAGAATGCCCAAAGCTCTAATCAGCGACCGAGGTACTCACTTCTGTATCAAAATAATGGAAAAGAAGTTGAAAAGATATGGAGTTAACCACTGTTTCTCTACATTATATCACCCTCAAACTAGTGGTCAAGTTGAAAACACGAACAAAGCTCTTAAAAGAATTCTTGAAAAGACTGTTAAAGACAATCCTGTTATTTGGTCAAGAAAACTTGATGATGCATTGTAGGCTTTTCGTACTGCTTACAAAACACCTACCGAGACTACACCCTACAAACTTATATATGGAAAGAACTGCCACTTACCATTTGAAATTGAACACCATGCATACTAGGCCTTGAAGAATTGCAACTAGATCTGATCGATGCTGGTGAAAAACGAATGTTCCAGTTACACGAATTGGATAAACTTAGACATCAAGCCTATGAAAACTCTTGATTATACAAAGCAAGAACCAAAGTATGGCACGACAGAAAATTAAGAATAAGAAGAGAATTCAAACATGGAAACAAAGTCCTGCTCTTTCACTCAAAGTATAAATTTAAACAACCAAAACTCAGATCTCGTTGGTTAGGACCGTACGTAGTGAAACATCAATATCCATCCGGGTATGTTGAACTCTATGGAAAAGATGGAAAAACATTTATTGTTAATGGCTATCGACTCAAACTATACCATGAAGAAGAAGATTATAATGACCCAAGGGAAACAGTTACTCCCTTCTTTCCCAAAGAATGACTAACCAAGTTTGAGTCTAGCTAACGACTCTCTTAAAAATTAAGTGCTTCTCGAGAGGCAACCCATGCTTTACCTAAGTGTGGAGGAGTCCCTCCTCCATTCTTTCTTTCATATCTTTTATTTGTTTTCTAAAAAAACAACAGAAAAATTTTCTTTTTGTGTGATTTTGTGTGTTTACTTTTATGCAGGTAATATAGCTTTATAAAAGATTTGGAAAATTATAAAGTCTGCTCAACGATAACTCTCTCGCAGCTACATTTCTCTATGCCCGGGAAGAGTGTTGTACCCTTAATATCCCCTATTTAACACTATTTATCGAGTATCACATTTAGGGCAATGTTCAACTTAAGTGTGGAGGGGAGCCAAATAGGAAAAATTAATCATATCCCTCCATGTTTGCCCTGCCAAAATTTTTGCCAACTGATATCTCAAAAATTAATATGCTTTCAAAATTAAAAAATGCTCTTAGTAAGGCAAATCCAACCGGATTGACACTATAGCTAGCACAACCCAGTCCACTAAATTGAGAGAAATTTAAAGCCTTAGGGTAGAATATTTAGGTACCCACTTTTTGGTACCTAAGATAATTGATGTCTTTAGCTTGTTCGAGTTAAGGAGTAGCAATCATATGTATCATCATCGTTATGTGATAGTGTATATAGGGTTTTCGCCTTCTGGAGCAATGGTATTGGTTGATAATTATTTTGAGTGAGCCGGTAATTTAGAAGCTCTAGAACTTGTGCTTGATCATCATTTACTAGACCGAAGCCTAATTAATCATAGTTATGATCCCCCTGTAAGTTTCCAGTTTCTTTTAAGCACATCCCTTTGATTTCAAGTTGCTGAAAATATGTAAGGAAGAAGTAAAAGATAAAAATATATAAATATATATATATATATATTTATATATATATATTAATAATATATATATATGATATTATATATATATATAAATATTTAAATAGTAGTTTAAGAGTAAAGTCTTAAGTTCTGGCACAAAATGATATATATTCTCCCGCTCATTATCAAAGTTCTGCCCATTCGTCAGGTTTATGTGTCAAGTACAAGCCTATGGTAGCTGTCTAATTAGTTTTTGTGTAAACAGAGTGTCTCACAAAAATATACAAAGCCCTATCATGAGTGGCTGAGTGAATTCTAATCAAAACAATACCCTGTAAGTGCTATTATATAATGTCCAATGCCAGAAAATTATCTAAACCTTAAACACTTAATAAAAACCAATTTTCCTCCACACACCGATAAAATGATTTTTATTTTTCTTGCTTTGATTGCTTGAGGGCAAGCAACAGCTAAGTGTGGAGGGATTTGATAACGCCCAAATTATACATGTTTTCGGTGGCGTTATTTGCATATATTTAATCATTTCTCGTGAACTTTTGATACTTAATAGCATGAATTGCTTGCAGGTTCACTTGAAGACATCCCGAGGATAAACACAACAAAGATCGAGTATTTATATGCTAAAGAACACAACATACAAGAAAAAGATAAAGTTCAAGTTCAAAAGTGCAAAAGTACGCCGCTCTTTGCCTTTGTGCGCTGCACTTCTCCTCAAAGTCAGAAGTAAATAAAGCTCAGTCAAACAAGTGCATTAATACCCCAAGTACGCCGCACTTACTATATTGTGCGCCGCAATTCCCATATGACTATGAAGAATTAATAAAGACATTAATGCCACTGCATTAACACCCTAAGTACGCCGTACAAATTATCTTGTGCACCGCACTTCTCCACTAAAACGTTTATTACTCTCGCATTTAATCACCAAGTACGTCGCACAAAAATCGTAGTACGCCGCACAAAAATCTTAGTACGCCGCACTTTTCACCTATTTTCAGCCTATAAATAAAGGACGAATTTTCACTTTCAAAGCATCGCACAAATCATTCCTCTCTTCATTCCTCAATCATCTCATCAGCAATTCTTCATCCATTCCACCCATATAACCAAAACACTATAAACACCACACCCTTTTTGAAGATTCAGATCAAATATCAACACGAATTAAAATCAATATATATATTGGAATAATGAAATTCCATATGAATCATCTTAGTTAAGGAACCTCATAGCCATGAGAGGCTAAATTTCTCATGACTACTCGGCGACGTTATGATAATAAATAAGTGTTTAGTATGATCTTGATCTTGTTAATCTCAAGCTTATGTTGCGATCCTATTATATCTTATCTTATCAGTTTTTGCTTATCAATCTTAGATTATATAATCATATTGGTATAGGTTGAAAGACCCTTTATGATGTGACAACCATGACTTGAGTAGGTTAGTCAAACCGTTAAAGTTGACTAAAGTATTAATATGTGTTATATTTGTATGCTTATGTGATGTTATATGAGTATTTGATATCAATCCGTGATGCGTGTTCATCTATTTGTGATTGAATTTTGGTTTTGGTAGCTATTTCATTTCGTTCACAATTTGTGACAATGGAAATGATAGCATGATTTTATACATTATCGTATAAATTGGTGAATAATTGATATATGAGCGTAAGTGTATATAATGTATTATTAGGTTTTAGTTAAGTCGAGTATTTAAATTAATTAAGTGTAGGTTTTTCTAAATTAGGAAAGTAATTTATAAAATGAAATTTATAAATAGCAAGTTTAAAACTAGTTTATGTAATTTAAAAGGTTTGCAAAATTAATAAAGGTTTATTAAAAATAAAAAAATAAGGGGATTAATATGTAATTAATAATAATTAAAAAATGGGTGTTATTTGGCCAGTTTTAAAGGAAAAAAAGGAAACAAAGTCCTAGTCTAATTAGGAATGTATTTAGGAATTATCTAAACTTTCTTTGTAAACCTTATAAATACCAAAAACCCTTCTCCCTTTTTTTCTTTTTGATCGACCGGCCAAAGAACAAGAGAAGAATTTTTTTTATCAAAGATCTAGAGGTGATAATTCGTGTGTAATCAAGTAAAGGTTTAGGTATGTTTAATTAAGTTTTTGTTTAATCTTTTTATAATTAGTAACTTTAATTGATGGAATAATTAGGGTTTATAAATTTTCTGTAAATTAATGACATAAAACTATATGGGAGTGTTCAGGATTCGATTTAGAGGATCTGGGTATAAACGGTTTAGTTTAGAACGCGTTTGATTGAAAGTTAGGGTTTGTCAGAATTTTAGGTCGTGTTGATTGAATGATATCTCAATGATAAAAATGATTTTTGGGTTGAATCTTTTGCCTAAATTGAAGTTTAAAGAGTCTAGTTTCCAAAAAGTCTGGCCCCGAAAGGTTTTGAGGTTGAGAAGTTAGTCAAATAATTTTTGCAAGAAAAGTTGTCAAAATAGTAAATTCGGGTCAAATTTGGGTCTGATTTCGGGGAGTAAAACTCCTACTTAAAAGTTGATTTGAGGTTAGAAAAAAATCAAAGGTCATATTTTATATGTCTATTAACTCTAGCTCAAAGCACAACCTCTAATTCACTGTCTAAGTATTTTTAAAAAAATCAAACTTTTTGGTGTGTGTTCAGATTCGAATTTGAGTACTTTGTGATGTTGAATTTTTATAAAATAGTTAGGCCCAATATTATTTTTTTCTAAAAAATTACAGTAGTTCATAACCCATTAGGAAGGTAAAGAATGAAAGGGGAAAAATCAATTTGATGATTTAGTATTTTATTTGTGGTCATAAAGTGCCTACAAAATTCTGCCAAAAACCTAGAAAACTAGAAAGATAATAAAGGATATGTAGAGTATATGTAAGTTATGGGAAGTATGGTAAAGGTTTATAATCCTAATATAAACCTAGTAGTCCATCAATTGATAGTTTTGTCTTGACTCGTTTTTGGGTCAAACGACCTCCGTTTTCAGTCTAGTCTTTTTCATTCTTCGTTATTAGTCCCCTAGAGTAGTTTAGAAGTAAAAATTTCTTTGTAGGGTTAATTTTGAAGATTTTAGGTTTTTGACCCCTTGTTCGGGATTCCTACTCTCGTTTTTCAGCTTAATTTCATAATTTTTAGGTTTTTCTCAATCGTTTTTGTTTGTCATTGTTTAACTTAGCTTTCCACACTCTCAAATCATTTCTCTCATTCAAACTCCAATCTTTCGACTGTATCGATTCTCCAGTCCAGCCTCGTTGGGGATAAACGACCCGGGAACATTCTATACTACTTCCCGGTTTTATTGTTGTTGTTTTTTAGATTATATATATTTTATTTTATTATATTATATATATAGTTTAATAACCTACAAATCAAGCGGCTTTTCATGAAGTCAGCAAATAATTAGGTATATCTAGGATTTATAGAACCAAAGATAATATCATCAACATAGACCTGTACCACTAAGATTTCGTCGTCGAAGCATCTTATAAACAGAGTTGGATCAATGGTGCCTTTGTTGGAGTGATTCTGTTGGAGAAACTTTGACAATTCGTCGTACCATGCCCTCGGTGCTTGCTTTAGCCCATAGAGTGCCATCTTTAGCTTGTAGACATGGCTTGGATGATCAGCATCGATGAAGCCTTCAGGGTGACACACGTACACGTCTTCCTTTAACGAACCATGCAAGAAAGCAGTTTTCACGTTTGATGACATCAAATAACGTTACTTTTATAGCATCATTTATCCCAAGTAAATTGCCTGCTTTTATATAATTATTGCAAAAAATGTTACTTAATTGCTTAAAGTTGTTAAATGTAGTAATTATGGAGTACATTGTGAAGACAAGCTAAAAGGCGCACATTTTAGAGCTTAAATGATGATATTTGAAGATTGCTTATTTCTGACTACATACGCCGTATCCAGTAAAGAAGATATGGCGTATCAACGCCTGGACTTCACAAGAACACGTGTACGTTCCAGCTGGTCCTTCTAATTACATACGTCGTATCCAGCAAAGAAGATACGGCGTATCCTTCTAATTACATACGCCGTATTAGCTGGTCAAACAATCAAATATCCTGCATTAAATGTGATTGAAGACAGTTATTACTGTATGATTGTGAACGTAGCGCGCACTTTAAGGGATTCACCCATGTACGCCGTATTGATCTTAATCAATACGGCGTATCCACCTGTTTTCAGAGACTATAAATAGAAGACTCAAAAACGATTTTTCAGTGTGCTTAATCATATTCTCTTTACCATAAACATAAAAGTCAATTTTATGAAGAGACGAAGAGCAGCCAAGGTCAAGCATCGATACTAATTCCATAGAAGAAGCCGTGTAATTCCTATAGTCTTATAATCATTCAATTTTTGGTATCGTTCGTTAACTCGGTTAGTTTACCTTGGTTGTTTGATTATACTTGTATTATTACAATGGTTATAGGCTAATACCCTTGGGTATTAGCCACTTTAATGAAGATTCAATGTTTGGTTTGTTTAATCTTGATTGCTTAATTTATCGTTGATTGTTTAGTTATGTTTATCACCTCATACTTGTCTATGTGCTTGAATATGTGACCTATCATTCAACTGGGTCTAGTGAGACTGACCAAGTGATTTAGATACTGGGATAGCTCTCCATATCATGTTTTATATATCTGGACCAATAGGATCACAAATAATGTCATATCTTTGCCTTTAGATTAGTGAGCTTAGTTGGACTGGCAGGTGACCCTTCGACCCAACGAGTACGTTCTTAATCAATTGGTAAAGACTTGGACAGTGGACTACCAGTATATAAAATACCGTCAAGCAGTAAGTGGGTAAAGTCCTGATGGGCTAGGATTTAACAAGATCACCATTGCTTTAATCCCTAAGATAGATTATAATTAAACTAAAAGGATGCTTTATGCGGATGCGTTAATTGTGACAGAATTCAACGTGTCTAAGTATTAGGAAGAAGTCCTGCCTAAGTCTTAAGAATGATATGTTGCCTCGAGATAAGCACTCATTGCACTAAACAAACAAACCAGTGTTTAATCGGATTTAATATGGCTAATACAATTTTCTATCATTTTGGCTTGACCGCTCTTTAATCTTCTGATTATCTTCTTGTGTGATTATTGTGTATTGAATTTCTTTAAGTCGCCACCAAACCTGTCCCAATCTCTCAGGCTGAAAACCCTCCCTTTATCAATAGAACTAGGTTTAGCATATGTTTAACATTAATAAGAAATAACATATAATTAACTAGACTAATTAATTAGAATAAAATACTGATAGAATATAAGGTTAACTTTCTCTCTCTTAGTGTTCGACACCCTACAAACCATAAAACTTCATCTTGACCGGGTACACTGCCTGTTAAAGTGTTTTTTAGGATAAGTCGGCTAAATATAAATTTAAACTTGGTAATCAATAAATACAACCTACACGGCAGCACATCAACATCCATTTGAAATACAATGAATGATTTGTGAGCAACATATGCCAAAAATATCTTGATAGCTTCCATCTTATCAACCAGAGCGAAGGATTCTTCAAAAATCTATTCCCTCCTCTTGACGGTACCCTCTCACAACCAGACGAGTCTTGTTTCTAATGATTGTGTTCTCTTCATCAAGCTTGTTTTTGAATAACCATTTCAAAGTAAGAGGTTTTATGTTATCTGGAGCAGGAACTAACACCCATACATCAAGCCTTTTGAACTGTAGAAGCTCTTTTTGCATTGAGTCAATCCATGCAGGGTCGGTCATAGCCTCTTTGACAATTCTTGGTTCCATAGTGCTCACAGTCAGGGCGTAGATGCACATGTCACCATCTGTTCGTAATTGATTTCTTGTCAAAACTAGTCGTGAGGGTTCTCCTATCACTTGTTCCAGAGGGTGATCCTTAGTCCACTGATATTCATGAGGGTATGGTTGATAAAACATATGCATGTTCAATGGATCCACATATTGTGAAGATGATGATTCAGCAGCACTTGTGTTTGGTGGAGCAAATGGGTTTTCGAATACATCTCCATCAAACATTGCATTAGGAGCATTACCAACTATTGTTTCGGGTTGGAGTTGAGCTTGATTATCTTGTTGCTGAACATGTTGTTATTGTGGTTTGAGATCATCAACATCCTGTGAAGTGATTGGAATGACTGTAGCTTGTGGAGATGAATTTGTTGGTGTCGGTGCGGTGTATGTTGTTGTTGTAGATGTTGTTGGAGTGTGAAGAACTTGAGGTGCTTGAGCAGCCAGAGTAGTTCTTGTTGCAGTTGATGGTTGACCACCAATGTATTCATAATACATAGCTTAAAACAATAGATCTAATTCATGTTGAGTTGGTTTTGAGATGTTATTGTTGACAGAGCATAAGTAAGATCGAGTCTTGAACTGATTTGTCCAGAAGTCATCCATTGAAGCTCAGGTTTTGAACTGTGTTGTTCAAAAACCATAGCTGAGAGATCATCAAAAGTGACATTCATCGTCATGATTTTCTTTGTCCTTCAGTTGTAAACTCTATAAGTGCACGAAGTAGCAGAATAACCAATGAGAAAATCCTATATCACCTTTTGCATCAAGTTTCCCAATGTCCTCACGATCATTCTTGAGATAACAAAGAGCCTCAAATACATGTAGAAATGAGATATTCGGTTTTCTGCCGTTAATAAGCTTATATGGTGTTTTGTTAAATCATCGGTGAATGATGGAGCGGTTTTGAGTGTAGCACGTAGTAGCAATTGCTTCAGCCTATAAGAATAACGGGGCACAAGAAAAAATCAGCATTGTTCTCACAGCCTCTACTAACGTTTGGTTGCTTCATTCTACGACTCCATTTTGCTGAGGAGTCAAGACATTTGGTGAGAAATGCCAACACTGTCAAAATATTCTTTAAGCACTTGATTCTTGAACTCTGTGTCGTTCTTGGTTCTTACAATAATGACTGGGGCTTGCAGTAGAACTGTAATTTTCTTCAAAAATGTTTTAATCTCCTCTAGTGCTTCATCTTTTGATCTGAGAAAGTGTACCCAAGTATAACGAGAGTAATCATCTACTATCACCAGAACATACCGCTTTCCATTAATACTTTCGACTCTCATTGAACCACACAAATCCATATGGAGTAGGTGTAACCTCTGCTTTGAATTTGGAACGGGTTTGGGTGAGTGAGATGCCTTTTTACTTTTTTCCTTGCTTGCATGAGGGACAAAGATGTTCTTTATGATATTTGAATTTCGGAAGACTGGTAACGAGATCATTTTTAGCAAGGTCATTTATGGTGTCAAAATTGAGGTGGGATAAACGTTGGTGCCATAACCACGACTTGGTAGAGGTATCACGAGCGATGAGATAGATTGGAGATGCAGAGGCTATTTCATGGAGAATGATGGTGTAAAGATTTGTTGTACGATTCCTTTCAATAAATCAACTCCTTTAAGATTTCTGACAAAACATGTGTTTCTTCTGAAAGCGACCTCTAAATCTGAATCATAAAACTGACCAACTGAGAATAGGTTGTGTCCCAAGCCCTCAACGTAGTAAACTCTTGCAATCAATATATTCCCCCATTAAAGATCGCCATAACCTAAAATTGTAGTAACATGATCATTTCCAAAGCGTACAATTCCCAAAAACTTCCAGACGAAATTAATGAGAAGCTTTAGATTCCCGGTCATGTGCTTGGAGCAACCCGAGTCGATGCACCATAAACAAATTTGGGCAACCTGCCAAGAAAAGAAGTAGAATTTGGAAACCGTTTGCTTATAAGTTCCTTAAGGTTAGAAGTACATGCATTATCACCTTTAGAGCTGTCAGATTGACATTCAGAGTCACTGGATTCAATTAACTTTCCTTTAAGGTCAAAAGTTCTTCCAGTTAGTGACCACTTAAGGCAAGTTCTAGGTTTTCTAGGCTTAGGTGTAGTAAGACTTTCTTTGGACCTTGACTTCTTAGGTTTCTTGACTTTTGGCATGTGTTTCTTATGATTTGCACTGTTTGAAACATTTTCACTGTGGTTATCATCACGAGAATTCATGTCATTCACATAATTAAGCACACAGACATCATGATTAGAAGTAATTAAACATTGCTTACACATAGCACAAACAACTTTAGATTTATCATTATGAATAGCAAGCTTAATGTTATTACATTCAGATGACATATGTTTCTTATTCTTAGAAAGCAGTAAATTTCTATGGTGGTCTTTTACTTCAACTTTTTTATTCTTGATGCAACTACTTTTAGACGCAGAGGGGACTTATCATTCTTTTTATTGCTCCTAGGCTGTTGTAACACCCCCGAAATATGTCGCAGCGGAATGGTAACCGGGGGCGTTACTTCATAATACAATAGCACAAGATACAAGAGAACAACCTCTAAATGAGTGGTTTAAAAGATAACCTCGTTGTTTCATTGAAATAAATAAGTTAAAACAAGTTGTCTCAAGTTTGCATCAAATTGAAATCATAGTTTAAAAATACTACGAGGACAAGTAATGCATGAAAAATCCATGAAAATGTAGTCTTGAATGCATGAAGACCCAAAGCACTTGAATTACGCCTTAACAAGTCAGGCACCTGAGAAATATATGCTTAAAAGTGTCAACATAAAGTTGATGAGTTCATAGGTTTATGTAAGTATGAATGTTAGACCGCAAGATTTCAAAGTGTATGATAAATGTAACACATACAATATCACAAAATGTAATTACGATTTAACTAAGCTCATGACACTAAAGCTACAACAATTTAAGTGTGCCAATCAATTTCAGGCAATCAAAGTACCCGTGTAGATGTTCAACCTACAACATCTAAAGTCCGATATGGTATACGTCTGTTAGCCATGTTTGGCACCAATCCTAGACGGGGATGTCAACCCCAAATAGATCTATTTATAACATACGCGCTTACACAAAGTAATTAACAGTTCATGATAGTGGGCATAGTGAATTATCGCTACTTAGGCAAAATCCGTAATCGTTTAAAAGTGTACTTGCGTCCAAATGTAAAACAATCAATGTATCTCACCCCGAGATTTGTAAAATAGTTAATAACAAGTTAAAGCATGGCGATAAACTCACAAAGTCTTGAAAAGTAATCACAGTGTCATAAAATAAACAAGCATGTAAACAAGTTTGTAAACGAGTATGTAAACGAATATGTAAATGAGTTTGTAAACGAGTTTGTAAATGAGTATGTAGACGAGTATGTAAACGAGTTTGTAAATGAGCATGTATTCTCCCCCAAAAGATTTAAAAAGAAGTAAAATAAGGGTCATAAAACTCACCTCAAAAGATGGAACTAATTTTAGAAAAATCAATAAGGAAAGTCGTCACAAAAGCCCGGTATGCAACCTATTTAATTATAGGTCGATTAAGAATAATGCAAAATATGACTTGACAGGTTTTAGGCTTAGAAAGTAAATGGCAATTGCATACTTAATGGTACTCCTTTCTAATGCATTTGGGATTAAAAACAACAATGAAACACTTTTTAATGACACTTAATCAATAATTTATCAAATAAGCTAATTTGAAAAACTAGAAGACCATAGATTAAAATAATGATTTCCTAGGACTTAAAAAAGAGATTTCTGAAATTAAACAACCTTTCAAAACAGATTAGAATCACTTAATAAAGCTAGTTAATCTTGGCTTGGTGACCCAAACCAATGAAAACACATAATTGACCCATTTTTACCCTTGTTCCAAACACTCCTTAAATAAGTGGATACATGAAAATAAGTTAAAACATGTTAAGCAAAGCATCAAACAAGAACTAATAAGCACAAATAAGACACAATA
>BQNB010163447.1:0-14442 GCA_026074375.1 Tanacetum coccineum | reverse complement strand
GTTCTAGTGTAAATGTTTTTTCTTGTATGTTTTGCTTCCAACACAGCTGCACCAATGCAACGGCAGAAACCATTTGCAACGGATTTATACCGTTGCTAAAAGGCTCCATGGGTCTAGCTTTAATATATCATACGTGTGTATTCCAAAAATTTGAGTTCACTACTGAACTGATATATATGGTTTAGCTTGTTAAAGTTTGTTTAGCTTAATTGAAACTAAAAATAAAACTAATCATAAAAAAATTATGTCACCGGAGAGGACGAAATGTATCTAAAAGTGTAGTGGAATTTTTTTGCATATATAATGTGATAACATCCACATATTTCTTTCTCAACACTTCAAGCACGTAGAATTAAACTTCTTCGTTTCTTCTGCAAAGTACCCACCACTTTTCTCTATTCGTAGCGAAGACGTTTAGCTTCAAAAAGTAAAATTAATAACAATGAAATACATGTAAATATCGACGTAACTCGGCTACTGACCGGTTGGGCCAATCTCACCATAGGATACAATGAAAATGAGCCAAGCATTGTGGGCTCATTCACCAGAGTTTGCTTCACATCAAATTTCTTAAATATTAATACCAACTCCTTTGAAATTTTTAGATCATAGTTGATACAGTTATCATGGAAAATGTTATGAACCATTTTGATCCAATCCAGGTTAAGAATTATACCATGAAAAATCGAAAAGGACAACTTTTCAGTTCTCACGTCCCAAATTGTTAGGAGCGTACCGTGTGTCTCACTTAGCGGGTTGGTTTGGTAATAGGTTTAAAACTTGTTACACTTGAATTAAAACAAAGAAAGTTGCTTGACAGAAAAAATAACTATAACTATATACAATTAGAGGGAATTGTTTGGAATATTTTATTGTTAGAAATATTAATAAAAAAAAGCAGTTGGTGCTCCCTTTTTAACCCGACCCGGTTTATGTGTGTGTGATAGGGTTGACCCGGTGGGAATACGGGTTTGACCCAACCAACTTGATATATATTTTATCACTGTGTGTACACGTATGGGATACGTGTCTATTCATCAAACCAGACACATTCTCCCCCAAAAGAAATCCACCGTCCTCATCATCTCTCACACACACAGGAGTTTCTTCCTCACTCCCTCTCTCTAAAAGGTATCACTCATTTCTTTTTTTGGTTTTTTGGATTGGGTTTATTCATATTGTTAGGTAAAGGTTTGGTAGATGCATTGTTAGAATAAAGAGTGTTTAGGGGTTTTCCTTTGGTTATGTATGTATAAAAACTGAATCTTGAAATTAGGGTTTTCACATAATTTGGGGTTTTTTTCTAATTTTGGGTTTTTTTATCAATTATCTTATGGGGTTGGTTTGTTCAGCTTATGGCTTATTTATAAGACATGATTTCAAGATGGTTGGATTAGCTTATTTTCGGGCTTATGTGCTTATTTATTTTGTAAAGATGATAATACGAATGTGATCTTGATTTAGGATTATGAATTAGTGATGTGTAAGTTATATGCATATGATTTGCTTTTGCATAAAAATGTGATCTTGATTGATGATTATTAATTAGTCACGTGAACGTTATATGTGTATGTTTTAATTTTGCTTCAGAATGTGTTCTTCATTGATGATTATGAATTAGTCATGTGAATGTCATATGGGTATCATTTGATTTATTATTGCATAAATATCTGATCTTGATTGGTGATTCTTAATTAGTGATATAAATGTTTGTATATTGTAGGAAAGTTCATGTGCCCACTCTATAATGTCTATGAAACTGATCAAAGTACTTTTGCTCTAACAGGTTTAATGTTCCTGATGGATGCTTTGAGGGAAAAGTGCGCAAAAATGAAACCGTTAATATTTGTTTGCTACACCGACGGTAGGGATAGAGTGTTAATGGCTGCGGTCTGTGGTAAACCAAGGTTGTGAGTGGTTCAAGGAAATGAATTTGAGATTGCATCCAGAACTGCACCTTATGGAGGGACACGTAGCTTTCACATTGCTCTCCAATTTATGTCGTGATATCCTCATGTCCATCATATTTTAATGCTCCTTCGGTTTTAGACCAGCGCAAAAGAACACGTCAAAGCTCTCAAGCAAGGCCACCAACATATGTAGCAGGTACCTCAAAAAGAGTTTGACGGCCTCCTGCGACGGGAAGAATTACCTCTGCTGGACGTTCAAATCGATTACCACCTGTAGTTGCATTTGTCAATACAGAGGGTTGTACTTCTGGTCATAGTGCAGGTGAACATCTCCTTTACATCTTATCATAATTATATTACTTAGTTCTTGGGTATCGTGAAACGTGTTTGCAATTCTCGATTTTTTAGGTAATATATGATTTTAATTATATTGAATGTTAACGTGATACAGGGTATAAAACGGGAGAACACTCATCTTTTTTATATGCTGAATCACATTGAAATATCCTGCTGCAAAAGTGGTAAGTGTTGGAATTGGTGATACTACCGAACCCATTCGAGAAGTCATCACTTCTGATATGGCTGAGGTATGATTTCACTTTGTTTTACTTTATTTTCTTTATTATTTTTTGGTGGTTTTTAAAAAATTA
This sequence comes from Tanacetum coccineum, assembly GCA_026074375.1. Lineage (NCBI taxonomy): Eukaryota > Viridiplantae > Streptophyta > Magnoliopsida > Asterales > Asteraceae > Tanacetum > Tanacetum coccineum. The sequence goes on along the minus strand of BQNB010163447.1, from coordinate 11,882 downwards.
AATTCTCTTAAACAGCAAATGTGGAAGAAATCTGCAAAGTCATAAAATCCAAAGTTTTGGGACCCAAACGACTCTCACTAGGATTGATCTTTTTACATTTTCGGATAGAGGCGGTGAAGATCATGACGGTATGTTTTTCCCTCTAAAATGTGTGAATCTTTAGTAGTGGCAATTAGAACATGTTTATATAGAAGTTGGGTTGTGTTTGATGTTTAATGTGTCAAATGGGTCACAAATATGTCAAATGTGTGACACGACTAAACGAGTTCAAAGTCCCAAAATGCATAAAGTGTGTAAATTACTTCTTACTTATTGAAAATAATAAAGTTTTTTTAATCACTTTCAAGCATTGGTAACATAAATTTTTGTAACTTAATAAGAGAGTTTGTGACCTGCTCCGTCTTGATTCAGCCTATTGATAACTTTTACCCAGCCCGCCCGTTTTGTGACCCCTACATTTATGTACTCTCAGATCGTTCAGGTTGACTCAAAGCACTTTTTTGGCCTATCTCTTTATAGTTTGTAAACAATCAATGTAATAAATTGGATTAGCAAATTTGTATTCGTAAAATAGTAAGTTGACTCCTAACTCTTATGACATCTATCCATGCCTAAAGTGGCTGATTAGTCAAATGGTTATGTCAGTTTAGTTTTAAGATGGCTCAAAACAAGTTGGGTTAGGCTTGGTTGACCCACAAATACTATATTTGTGCAACTGTTTTGATCACTGTAAATAACTAATATATTCATCATAATTGCGAAACTATTATTAAAATAATGACCAGATGTATTATTAGAACAACTCAGGTGTTGCTGCAAATACTTGAGTATACCATGGCCCATTTGATTAAGGCGGTTTAGTATGTTCTTTGCATTAAAATACACTCTGTGACTTTTGACCCATTTCCTTTTTGCTGTTTTTTCATTTAAGATATTTTACCCGTTAGAGATAAAACATATCAAATTATCAAGTCAACCTGTTGACAAGTATATGGGTCGAAATGACAGGTCTCCGATAACTTGCAAACAAAAGTAACTAGATTTGTGCAACTGTTTTGATCACTGTAAGTAACTAATATATTCATCATAATTCAAAAACTATTGTTAAAATTTAATAATGACCAGATGTATTATTAGAACAACTCAGGTGTTGCTGCAAATACTTGAGTATACCATGGCCCATTTGATTAAGGCGGTTTAGTATGTTCTTTGCATTAAAAATACACTTTCTGTGACTTTTGATCCATTTCCTTTTTGCCATGATGAATAAGTAGGTTGCATGTAATTATTATTAGACTGAACATTAATTTGTAGTCTTTAGAACGGATAAAAAGACCAATCAGCCACTTAGTTCAGCTTTAGTAAAACTAAACATCGATCTCACATGATTTGTTTGGCCTCAGATCCTCTAAAGCTTTATGGCAGAGTTTTTAATGCCATTTTGATATATTGCAGGCCATCAGGCATCAGCTATAAGCTATACCTGGACGTGCTCTTGATGAACTATTTGTTCAGGCCAGAATTCCCATCGGTTTGTCTTTGTTTAATAAAAATAATTTCATTTATTATTGTATGACATCTTCTTATATCTTCATTCTGTTGATGATCAGGTGTCCGATTGTTGCTGGAACTAGGTTGGCGGCGTGGTCGGTAGCTAATAAGCTCAAAACCTAATGCACATTATGGTATGTTCTTCAAGTGTCTAGAATATCATATACAACCCTCCTTACTATTATTCAGAGCTTTTCTAGATTGTGAAAATGACAACTATAGTTGCCTTAACACTGTTAAAAGCTAAGAATATGGTATAATTGGTTTGATGAGGTAAAATCATCACCTTTTTGGTATTTTAAATATATACAATCATTGGGCCGCTTGCCTAATATTTTAATTTTAATATATTTAATTTTACTCGGTCCGACCCGCTACTCTCATGTCCCGATTTATACCCGATCCAAAACACGTTTGACCCGCTGCCATTTATGCGAACATATCGGCTTCATTTATTGTTTGACCCCAGCCCTGGCCCCCGGTCGCGTCTACCGCCTTCAGCCCCGTGCGCCGGCTCCCTCGCCGCCCACGTCCGCACCCCCGCAGTATAGTGTTTAAAATACAAACACATCAAACAATAAACCCACACCACCTATCCTTTTCCTGTGGATCTCACCGCACCAAACTGAAAAAAAAATCTCCAAATTACTTGAAGATCTATGATGTTTTGCTTGCTTTAATATTTTAACCGAATCATAAACCGTCACCGACGACTAAGCCAAAGCAGATTCAGTTTCGATCATATTTGCATAAAAATCCAATTTTTTTTATAAGAACATGACTTTAATCTAGACAAATTAGAAGATGTTCTCCTGGTCGCGCTATTGTGATTGTGCCTGGAGCATCATAGTTGTATGCCGAATGATTTTTTATGAATTGCTTGCAGATTCCCTTCTGTCGGATGTTATATAAGGCTTCTTTATGATTTTTTTTATGTCGCAAGAGATACAAATGTAGATTCTTGAACTTTTAAATCAAATTGTCATATGTTTATGGGGTGTTTGGGATTGCTTATTTTATCTGCTTTTTCCTTCAGCTTATATGCTTATATTGAGGTAAAAACAAGCAGGTTTGTCAAGCTTCCACAACAGTCGAGTACTTGAGCACTAATTCTTCATTTTTCATCTCACTTGCAGATTATGTGATTTTGATACAACAAGCTAGCAGTTCTGAGGTTGTTTGGGGTTGCTGACGAGGTTCGTGAAATGTAAGGAGATTAAGTATGTTAAGATGAAAAGTAGTCGAATAGATGAAACGCTCCACAATTACTTTGTATAGGGGGTGTTTCCTTCAGCTTATATGCTTATATTAAGTGTGATCCCCATTAATCGAAATGTTGTGGGTTCGAGCCTCATTGGAGACATATGTGAAATATATATTTGTGAGATAGAAAAATTGTTGTTAAAAAAATTGGCCCATCCAAAGATTAAATAACCGGCTTATGCAAATTAACAATATGAAGTAGAAACGCCAAAATTGGTGGCTAATGACTAGACAAAATTATAGCTCGTACAAGCTAACTTGCTATTCGGTTTCACAAATTGTAATGTTTAATTTCTTTTCGTTATCTTTATGTATTGAAAGTTTTAATTGATGATGATCGTTAATCTGATAATTCAAAATACTAAAGAAGATATTGCAAGTCGACTTTAAGTTTAGATTTTGGTTTAAAAAATCTTAGTGAAACCCTTTGATGGTAGTGAAACCCTTTGATCGTAAGACTCTTAAAGTTTACAAAGTTGCGTAATTGTTTCGGCCCACCCGATTTAAGAATCCTAGCTTCGTCACTATGTACACGGTTTTGAAAATTTAAACACGGCTACGACTATTATTAGCTGAAAAATAAATTTTTCGTAAATTTAAACACGGCTACGACTATTATTAGCTGAAAAATAAAATTTTCGTCAACACCACATCAGTTAAACAAAGTTAAGTGCTTCATCCGAAAAAATCTACACAAAATATTAATCAATATTAACGCATAATGAAAAATTTGATGTAAATTCTCATCCAAATTTACTAATTGTACTTGTATCATAATTATAAAACATTAAACACGGACAAATTCGTATGTCCGTGTATTAATCCAAAAAAAAATTTAAAAAAATTGATTCATGTATAAACTTTGTGCTTGTTTTATAAACAAAAGTTTTAAACCAGAGATTAAGAATATTATTTGAGAACTAAAGACAACTTTATAAGGTATCATCCGTCAAACAATTTATTTTCAACATGGAATCAGAATATGCAAATGTGAAGAATAAAACTATACTTGCACAGTTGCATACCAAGGCAATCGAGTCAAAAGCCAATAATTTCTCCTAGCAATAGTATTAGTCTCGAGTCAACAAGTATTTTTTTTTTTTTAGTAGCATATAATGTACAGAGATAGCACCGTTCCTATGCAACTCCCTAACACAAGTCCACGTTCAAGTCCCATATAAAATCAACCAATTATAAGATTTACAAAATAAAGCTTTGTATCAGAAGGCAATATGGCACAATAGAACCATGTTCAACAAACCAATAAGCTCAGATCGAGGATCAGATAGTCATAAACACATCATCGTCGTCCAGCAACGCATCAAGGTCAATCAGATCCTCATCAAAGTCAACGACTTCTTCCGGGTTTTCAAGAGCCTTGTCATACACAGCCTGCCAACGATAGTTAACACAAAATTGGCAACCAATAACAAGTTTATGATCGTAAAAACTACAAAAGACGAGCCGCTCTGTCATTTAAATGATGGTTTTTACTAGTTGTGTTCATTTTTAATAGGCCGCAATGGAGCAAAACTATTGTTTTAATACGTTTTTTATTCCTATAAGATATTTATCTGCTCAATATATTTCCCAAAACTATTTTATTAAAAAAAATGACCTAATTTAAATTTATATTAAAGAAAGTGATTATTATAGTTATCATACAATTAAATACACTTTTTTAGCCCGTCAAACCTGTTTGACCCATTAAACCTATGTGACCAGTTCCCTTTTCAGCTTAATCCAAATAAACCGTTGGAGATACGCATAAGATATTGTGAAGATGAAGATAAGTTAAATCAAACCGGGTAATTTTTGGTTCAGGAAGGGTTGAGTTCAGTGTTGTAAAAAGCAGGCTAGGCGGGCATACACCACCTCGATTTATGGCTAGGCGGCCGAACTAGGCGGAAAAGTCGAAAGGCGGTCAAACATCCGCCCTGGGCAGTTAATCTCGGCGATATCTCGGCGGTGGTAAATATCGGAACCGAAATTCTTGGCGATATTGGACGAGATTTTGCCGAGATTTTGATATCGGATCTCGGTGAGATAAAGAAAATCTCGTTTTTGGACTTTTTTTTTCTTTTTTCTGGCAGCCCACTTTTATTTTGGCAGCCCACTTCTTTCTGGCAGGCCACTTTTTTTTAAAACCTACTTACAACACTTTTTCTGGCAGCCCACTTTTATGCTATGTCTTTTGTTTAAGCTTTTATGATTTTAATTTAATTCCGTTTGACACTTTTATGCTATGTGTTTTGTTTAATCTTTTATGATTTTAATATATATATATTTAATATTCTAGATAATATAAAAACCGATATCTCACCGCGATAACCGTTATTTCAAATCTCGGTCCTCGAACGATATTTGAAATCTGACCGAGATAACTGCATAGATCCGCCTAGGCGGAGCTAGGCGGTCAACGAAGTCAATGAAAGTCAACAAAAAGTCAACAATTTTTAACTAAAAATTAGAGGTTTTCTTTCCAATATACCGACCCATATTTATTTTGACATAACATCTTAATACAAAAGAAAAACCATCAATTGTAACACAAAGTCATGGGTTTTTTGTATGAAATTCAAACCAATTGAACAATATGGACAAGATGAGAATCAAGTATCAATTTGATATTAATGTTTGATGTATTTGAAGTGATATGTTCACGCTTGAAGTTTTAAGTACTTGAATTATATTTATTTGTCTATTTTGCAACTTCAAACTATGTGAACTTTAAATTATTTGAAATTAGAAGTATTTTGTTATGTTATACATATTAGGCGAATTCCACCTCGAAGGTGGTCGACCGCCCGACTAGCCCCTAGCGATTTTTGCAACATTGTGACCTAGGATTCAAGTTGTACTAGCTAAAGTAAATGGCAGTAATTAGGTGAGATGAAATTGCCATACTAGATGGGCATCTAATATGCACCATGAACGGTTGATCAACATAAATCACGTATCAATACGAAACTTTATTCAAATCTGCCAACTAAATGCAAAGAAGGAAGCATGGCAATGGGTACTATACGTGTAAAAGCCTGTGTTTAGCATTTTCCAGTACTCATGTTTAAAGCATGATGTTTCTAAAAATTATAAATAGTACGTAACTTGGCAAAGAAGCATAATGAGATTACTTAATTAATATCCGTTAATCAATCACAACACTCACTGATCAAACTCTATTCAGATGTCCTATCCTACGAAAGAAACAAAGCTCTAGAAATATTGGGAAAATCGGAAGAATCAACAGGTAGAGACATACAGCATAACAAAGGGGAACATGATTATACACGACAAGAGCTTAGAAAGATATTAATAGTAGAAAACCCCAGGTCTAAACCCTAAATAATTTGAATACGAAATGTTTTTAATCGTATATTTATCAAAGAAGCAATTTGTTTTCATCGTAAACCTAAAGAATAGGAAGCCTTGAAACAACAACAATACTCAATCCCGCGGGAGAAAGCCTTAGGACATTAATACAATATAATATACATTCATGAGTCAAACTCTTTAGAATAAATGAACAGGTCATACCCCACCTGCATCCAATTCATCTCAGTTGGGTCCAAGTCTTTTCTTATTTTTATATTGTGTGGCCACCCTGTATGCATATGGTCTCAATCATGCCCAATTTGCCATACAGTTAATGTAAGACACTCTAGCTGAAAGTGCTTCACAGAATACAAGTAAATTTTGGGGCCCAAAATTTTTAAACTAAATTGATTGTAGATCTCAAAGAAATCGAAAGTAAAAAATGAAACTGTATGAGGCAACAATGCATCTTCATTGATATAGCAACCAATGTCTAGAAATAGAATCACCGTTAATTATTCAGAGCTACAAAATCAAGACTACACTTTTTCATACTCCATTCCGATTCGGTAGAGAGTAATAAACCCTTCATAAATCATAATTCAAAGGGTTGGCAAGGATGCCGGTAAATCAGTCTCACTGTTTTTGAACTACGCCTCTCATAAACTGAAAAGATGTTTCGATGTGTTTGCTTCATTCATGTGTGACCGAGTCTGTTGATTGCAATAATATTGTGAACAAAATCTAGGCCCCAAAGTTGAGCACATGTTCACCCAGACTTTTTAGTGTTACGTGGTGAAGAAAGATTCATTAATACTTAATAGCACTATAGCAGTAAGTCCCCAAAATGATTTTGCTCTGGCTGTATACACCAGCAAACAAAGGTTCCAATTTAAAGTAATATGAGGTAGTATTTCCAAGGATGTCAAAGATCATGTAAAACGAATGAATTGGCATATTGCACTGAAGCCCAAATAACCAACTGTATTGATATGCGAGCATATGACTTGTCAAAGACATTGTACGCCATTAGCAAAGCTTAATGAGTTACCGTTACACATTTTCTAGCATCTCCTTAAACATTCCAGGCCTAATATGTGTTCCTTACTTACTAAGATCTTCCACAGTACTAGCAATACCAATACCAACGCACAGTCTAAGCATAAACAACAATTCACCAAGGATAGGTACTTAACTAGCAAACTAGCGCTCATTCAACATTAACATAAGCCAACACTTGCCAAAAATGCCTATTTTCGATTAACGACGTTGAACAAAGTACGCAACCCTAAGACGATTAATATAACATACCTTTTCGAACACAAGGTACACCTAAACAGATACAATGACGCTCAATAAAAAAACACAAAGCATTATACCTTTTTAGATTGACTCGGTTGAGCAAAATAAATAAACCTCAGCAAATTGGGAACAGCATTGGGGCGTCCAAGCACCATCCCACACACATTCTCATCCGCAATCAAATATGCCAACGCCCTAGCCGCCTCCCCTCCCCCTCCACCATTCATTCCCACACTCTCCAACAACCAATCCACAACAACTCCCCCACCCGCTCCCACAATCGCCGCTCTCCTATCCTCATTCGCCGCAACTATATCCGCTAATAACGCCGCAACTCTAACCTCAAACCCTAACCTAACTTCGTAGTTTCTCAACACCGAACTTAACGACTTCCATAACACCGCTGCTGCTACTCCCGTTTGTTTCATCGTGTGAAGTACTCTCCTAACTGACTCCTTTGACCGGTCAACTGCCTCATATATCAAACTTTTATCCATTGACCGGTCAACGTTCTGATCATTGATGACGTCATCGTTTTGTAAGATGACGTAAGCCGAACAAGCGGTTAGGATACCGGCAGCGGAGATGGCGGTGGCGGTTAGAGCGTATTTATAGGAGCGATTGAATGGAGAGAGAGAAGAAGGTCTGAGACGGTGGAGGACCGGAAGTGATGACGGCGGAGGCGGTGGGGCGGCGTGTGGTGGATTGGTTGGAGTTGTGGAGTGGTTGGTGGAGGTGAATTGGCGGGAAAAGTAGGGTAGGTGACGGCGGAGACGGTGGTTAGGGTGGCGGTTGATGGTGGTGATACGACGGAGCATTATAGTGAGAGGGAAAAAAGGGGGTTTTGTGACGGGAATGCGACAGCATATGGGTGGGTTGTAGTAGTCTTGTAAGGGGAGTTGCTTTTCGTTCTAGGATTACTTATCAAAATTGTTTATTGTAAACATAATCATAGGAATATTCATTTTACAAGCATATTTAAAAAATAATTGATGCTTAATACAAAAATCATTTATATAATTGTATTATTTATTTTCTTTTTTTAAATTCCGACCAATTATTTTTTTAAATCAACTAATCAAATCATTAGTTCATTTGTAGACATAATTAGTAGGCAAAACAATCATTTTTCTTTCAGCAATTCCTTTTCTTTTAAAAATTACGAGATCCTCGTAAAATTCGCAAGGTTTACGAACATTTGCGAATTTTCTTAAAACCGCAAGTTTTGACTTTTTGAGGTTAAACCATGCGAATTTTTCTTTTTTTCTTTCGGTTTTCACGCTTAACTCAAAACATGAAAATTATACATATCTCTTTTCTACTTTAGTGACTTTTTGGATCACTAAAAAATGAGCTCTTATGAGAGAGTTATGGCCAAAATACCACAACTTTTTCTCGTTTAGTTGTGGTATTTTGGTCATAACTTCCTCGTACGAACTTCTTTTTGCGTGATTCAAAAACCCACTTGACGAGAAAAGAGAGGCCTACGAGTTTCATATTTTGAGCTAAGCATAAAAACCGAAGAAAAAATGAGCAATTTTCAAAAATTACTATTTTATGAAACAAATCCGCAGGGTTTGACCTCGTATAGTCAAACCTTGCGAATTTTAGGAAATTCACAGACCTTGTGAATTTTAGGAAAATTCACAAACATTGCGATTTTTTTTATAAAATTTGAATATTTATAAATTGCTCAATTTTCTTCCGCTTTTCACGCTTAGCTCAAAATATGAAAGTTGTAGATCTCTTTTTTGTCATCATATGCCTTTTTGAATCACGCAAAAAGAAGTTTGTATGAAGAAGTTATGGCAAAAATCATGTTGCCAAGTTGAAGTTCAAGTGTCGTAAATGTGTTTAAATGGTCTTTTTATAAAGTGTCAAGTGTGCCTTTGTGATTATAAACTTATGTATGGTTTGAAACTAAGAAGTGTATTTGAAAGTGGGTCAAAACGGGTTTTGACAAACTCCGTAAGGTATGCTTCCATCGGTCATTTAGACCACGAATGTTTATGAAAATAAAGTATTATGTTATGTTAATGAACTCTGGAAAGTTGGGTAAAATATCGGGCCTAGAAAGTTAGTTTTCTGGAAAAAGTAAAGTTAGAGGACAATAGGTTTCTAGCTGCCACAGTTAGAGTTCTAGCCACCAGCGGCGGAGGTGTTCTTGCAAATTTTTCGTCGATTTTGTAAAATTTGTTTAAAATGAACCGTACATCTGTGGGTGTCGTGCCACGTATCGTTGGAAAGATAATTAAGTTCATTTAAAAATACTTTTAAGGTCTAGTTCCTATCAGAAATATACATGTACACTTTAAGAGTAACGGAAGTTCATTACGGTCATGTCATTTGTTAATAAGAAAAAAAAGAGTCGGGAAAGGGGTGTTTCAGTAACTCCAGAAGAGAGTGATGAAATGTGTTTGAGAGTGTTGACGTTCTTTATGAACTCGAGTTTGATGTTCCATCGACTTCCCTTGATCAACCCGTCCTTTATTAGTATTTGTTTCGAAAGCTGAAAGTCAATACATGTTAATTACTAGGATTTTGTTAAACGATGAATTACTAGTATTGGAGCATATAAACATTTCTTGATTTTGTAAGTAAAACCATTCGATAACAGTTTAAAGCATGGGAATTGAACTTCACTAAGATGAGATCTTTCTTATATGACCGATGGCGGAACGAAATCTGAGCCGGAAATTTTTGTAAGGGTTGGAAATTTTCAATGAAAATATCGTGGGTTTTCATCTGTTAATTCACGACTTTCTTTAGATGATTTGTTGTCGTGATTAAGGAGGATCTTGGTGAAATAGATGAAGTTTGGTAAGTAAACTCGAAAAGGACATGCTCTATTGAAAAACAAAAAAGTTGCAAAGAAATTTAGGTAACTACAGAAGGGATAATGGTAAATAACACGATTTTTCTGGATAAAGTAAAAGATACATGTAAATATCACAACTCTTTAAATAGGATAAAAGCTAGGCTTTTTTCGTTTTAGTGAAAAAAATGACTAGGTAAGATTTTTTTATATGTGATCTTTACTTTTTTTTTACTTTTCTGTTGATCTTAATTGAACTAACTTCTACTACTAATTTGTACATGCAACTCGATTTTCAAAACTTCAAGGATCGTACTTAAAACGATTTTTGGTACTCTACTCTTATTGATGCTCAAAACTATGATTATATTTCATATGTTCGTGATTATGAAGGTCGAGTTTCTTAGTACAAATGGTTTTGTTTTCATATTTGTCTGCAAACATGGGTTAACTTTTGTTCCCTTTGTAGCATTTAAAATTCTTAGTAACAACCTTTAACTTATGCAAAATTTACATTTCCACTTCTTTTCTTAGTGTTTTTAATTCGAAGTATATTTTTAAATACCATCATATCACCGTTTCTCTATATGGGACTAGATACAAGCCTAAACAAAATTATACAAATAAATTACATTCCAAGTTTCGTAACTTCACAATAAAATGTAATGTAATGTTATACATCACATATTTAAGAAAAAGTTTATTATGGAGCTTCATCAAGTATCTCATCTATATTTTATCATCACTAATAAAAATATGCCATAAAAGAGCACGTAAAGACAATAAAGATTATGGATGTTCTGGCAGTAAAACCTCAATACGTACAGATAGAAAAAAAATACAGTTGCATAAGTCTAGAAATAATAATGAAGGAGAAGATCCGATAATGGTTCAATTCATATCAATATAAACTACTTTTAGAACTCGTGCATGCACAAAGTTTAAACTAAAACGCCCCTTTTTCGACTTAAAATTTGACCGAAATTTAAACACTTTGCGAAAACGCTTGACCGGGAATGACCTTGTGTCATTCCTTGATATACTTTTTAAAATACATTACTATTATACCTTGAATGTTTCATTATCACAAACCAGACTTCATAAGCTTTTCAACGATAAAAAGAACTCGTTCTAACTCTTTACGGATCAAAAGTTACGTCAAAAACAAAATTCGGAAAACATCAGCCCCAGCCAGCCGGGCGGCTGGAGGCTCCCTAGAACATATCAAACTCATTTTTAGACTTTATTTACGAAAAACTAACTTCCCGGACTCGACAATAGGTGAAACTTTCCAGAATTCCTTAAAACATCATATTACAACATTATCATAAACCTTTGTGGTCTAATTGACCCAAAACATATAGTTTACGAGATTTACCAAAGACCCTGTTTTGACCCGCTTACATTCTCTATTGACCCATTCACCTTCATTCATTTACAAGACCTTTACAAAAGACATTGACACTTGACCTTAACATTTACAAATCAATAAGACACTTGGGGTTCAACGTCTATTCGAGCTCGGCATCTACACTTACTTCACACAAATAATACAACATTCCCATCATCCAAGCTTCCATAGCAATACATTAATCTGCACATTACCTTCTTTGCTTTATACCTACAAAACATTGCA
>BQNB010163445.1:0-11063 GCA_026074375.1 Tanacetum coccineum | reverse complement strand
CATGATTTGGGGGGTGGTATTAATCAGAATTTTTATTGTTGAATTTATCTCATCTTCTTGGATGTACATCATTTCTTTGCATTATCAAGTTTTGTATCTTTAATTGGCATGTTTGACTTGATGCAGTTTCGGCTTTTTACCAATGGTTTCAACCTATTAAAAGTAGGAGGATACCTTGTTTACAGCACTTCAGGTAGGTCCATGCTAAAATCATCTACTCTATAGGGTTTGACTAAATGACGACTATCTAACTTTCCTGCTACCATTCTTGTGGAATAGTTTAACTTGTGCTCGGAATGAACACGTAGTGGTTGAGAAATTACTATATATACTATATATGGGATAAAACGCTGCCGTTTTTGGCAGCGTTGCTACAGTACCCGGCCCAATGGGCTCCCATTTTGAGCCGGCCCATTTAATTTTTTTTTTTTTTTTGTAGGCAATGTAAAAAAACCCGCTCGGCATAAAACAGAAAAAAAAACTACAAAAATATTGACTTATTCAGATAAAAAAATACTCGCGACATGAGGCCCAACACATAAGCCCATATAAAAAAAACAAACTATTAAACATGAGACCGAAAAAATAAACCCGCACAAATAAAAAATAGAAAAGAATAAAAATAAAATTTTAACGCAAAAATTAACCCGCACTATTAAACATGAGACCGAAAAAATAAACCCGCACAAACATAAGCCTATTTTAAAAAAAACAAACTATTAAACATGAGACGGAAAAAAAATTAAACAGCACAAATAAAAATACAAAGATAAAAAATAAATTTTAACGCAAAAATTTAAAACCCGTCCACACTATTAAAACATGAGACCGGGAAAAAAAAGAACCGCACCAAAAATCAATAAAAAAACGCCCCTGCAGTAACGGCGCATTTCTCATTTATCCCATGTTCCATAATATATGAAAAAAACAAACTATTAAAATGAGGGCCGAAATAAATAAAACCGAACTAAATAAAAAAATAATGTCTCGCGTTAGTAGAATAAAACACGGACGTCGTTTGTTCCACACGCTACAGTGTTCGGCCCTTTGGGCTCCAATTTGCCACCATTTAGTATTTTTTTAGGCCCCCACCCAATGTAAAAAAAACCGTCGGCCAAATAGAAAAAAAAAATTACAAAAATATTGGTTTTATTAAGATAAAAAAAATTTTCGCGTCATGCGGCCCAACACATAAGCCCTATATTAAAATGAGGCCCACACAATAAGCCCCATATATAAATAACATATTATTTAAACATGAGACTGAAAAAAATGAAAACCCGCAAAATAAAAATAATTAGAAAATAAATAAAAATAGAAATTTTTAACGCAAAAATTAAACCCGCCACTATTCAACATGAGACCGAAAAAAATAAATCCACACAGGAATACAATAAAAAAAAGTCATGTTCCATAAAATTATATTAAAAAAAAACTATGTATAAACCTAAAAAATGAAATCTTTAAACATGAGGCCCACACATAAGCCATATAAGAAAAAGAAAAAAAACTATTAAACATGGGCTGAAAAAATAAATCCAAAACAATATAAACAAAAAAAATAAAAAATAATAATGCCTCGCAACTACGCGAAAAAAATTAACGACCCGCAGCAACGCGCGGGTAATCACGCTTGTTTCTTCTATAAATAGATGTGTTGGTAATATTCCCTTATTAGCCTTTTCTCTTCCCACGGCCTATAGGTTCCTACTCGTTACTAATATTGATTCTCTTTCGGCTTGTAGAGTTGCTGGAAATAGATGGTTCCAAATGTTGGCCCTGCAAACCTCATCTTTGGAAAGCAAAATGGGTTTTGAATGGACATGTTGTTGCTCAATTGAATAGTTTATTGGTGTTGTGTTTGCTGAAGCCACTTGGTTTCGGATAGTAGAATGTTGTTATTTGTTTCAGCCATTTGTATTAATATTTACTGTATTTGTTTACAAGTGAAAGGATTAGATATGCATTATGATAAAAATGGGATTTTTTTTGTTAGAAAAATCTCTTATAAAGAACGGTTTTATGTATTAACCGATCTTATTATGATTTTAAAAATATCAGTTATAAACCGATCTATTTGTGTTCCCCTTAAATAGATCACCCTTGTATAGAGTGGTTCATAACCGATCTATAAGAGGTGTTTCAACCGTTCTATTTAAGCTTTTTTGTAGTAGTGAATGTGGGTCGACGGTTAAGAGATCATCAATCTCTGATATGGTTCTAAAGCCAAGTATAAGTCCGTCCTAGCTGGGCTGCAATGTGGTTTTGAATATTGTTTTGGTTCAAGTTTCCTGCAAATTGTGTCCCAACAGACTAAGCCAGTTCCTAGTGGTATGGCAACATGGTGCAACACTTTTGGTGTTGATCTATACAGATAAGCTTTAAATTTCAACTATCGTACTTCATACATCAACTAATCTGTCAAACATACTCAATATCTCAATAAGGTAGAGTTTGGTTTAGAGGTTAAAGTGGTATACTCAATTACTCATTAAGAGTAGTTCATGAGTCATTAAGAGTAGTTCATAAGTTCGTACCTTTAACTTACAATCTAAAGTCTACTTTTTTTTATCAAAAAAATTGTTATTGTTAATTGTTGTTGCCTTGTTGGTAGTTATAGTTCAAATTATTCATCATCATGTTTGTTGAAGCATAATTTCGTCGGGCGGCCTTCACGTGCCATCAATCCTTATCCCGAGCATAGAAATTTGCTACAAACAAGAGAGAACCCATTTGAAAGTGACCAGAGGCCGAAGCCTCGGGAACCACCCTCCCGTCCTCGGCCTAGCGTCCTGAGCCTAACTTCTTGGACCTAGCATCCTGTGCCTAGCGTCCTGAACCTAGCATCCTGTGCCTAGCATCCCGGACCTAGCATCCCGGGCCTAGCATCCTGTGCCTAACATCCTGGGCCTAGCATCCAGATGGGCCGTCCATTCGACGTCGTCCATCCAATCATCTAACTTAGTACAATCTACCAAGTGGCCCATACCAGTGTTCCTTTAGACGGATTAGGTCTGTTAGACCACATACGTCATCAATGTTCAAGCGAAATTAAAAATAGAGTCTTAAATGGCTCAATAACAACAAGATGATTGTAATGTAAAGTAATCAAAGTATAGTCTTAAATGGCTCAATAGCTCCAGATTCATAGTAAAGAAATATAGCCCAAGTTCAGCTTGCATGTTATAACAACCCGCAATTTTCATAAATGTAAATATCCATCTATTAAGTTAGATGATGTACAATCTATCAGTTATATATGAACTCACCTTTTTCAGGGAAATTTTTTGCTTTATTACATTACATTACTTTGCCAATATCTCAATATGCAATATAACCTGCATAACTCAAGATAACGGACTCAGGCAACCTACATATGGCAATCTTATCTTCGTATATGTCAAGCAATCATCATAATATATCAAGTCAATATCACAATATCATTATTACAAAGTACATTACTCATATGAGATATCAATTACAACAGTATATCAAAACAGGCTTTAAACCATTATCGGATGCCCTAAACCCTAACCTCATGAAAAGGTTAACACCTAAAGTGAATGCACAAGCTACTAAAGCATATGTACAAGTAATATAACATCTCATTTGAAATATATAATCTCTTTAAATCAAAGTACAAGTCCTTAAAAGCTCAATGCATAAGTCATTAAGCTCAATCCCTAAAATAGCCGTTTTACCTCCGTTTTCATCCTCATTTCTTCACTATCACTTATGTTCAAGCTACTATACTCATTTTACAATATATGAACCCTAATTATTCCATACATAAGCTTTCATACATCTTTTTGCACTCAAAACCCTAATTTGACCCGTTTTACCTTTTAGCTTAACGAATCATTAAATTAAACTTGCGTTATGTTAAATCTTCATATTTTAGTTTATTATAACTTATTTATGCCTATTGTAAGGAACGGGGTGCGGAGCGGCCAAGGAGGGCGCGCGGGGGAGGTTTTGGGGACGCGCGAGTGCAATAGATTAGGTATTAGGAGGACATGACTATATGACATCTAGTTATTTTACAATCATCATCTCTCAATATACATTCACTCAGTTTCCAGATTCCAATCATTATTTCGACTACATTTACTTTCATTCTAGTATATCACTTCACTAGATACGGAATGAACTAAGCATATAGCGCGAGAGAGAGACCCCAAAATGAGCCCTAATTAATGATTTTGACCCCGTTTACTCATTTACTAGACCATCTCATTCCACAAGTAAAGCAACCAAGAAGTCCATTTTAAACCCATAAAATGAGTTTACAAACCTTTATCCATCATTAACGATCCTTGCTTCAACAATGTACGAGAGTTATAAAGCTAGAAAACCCTAAATACCTTTTATGAACCCTAATTCTAGTTTTCTAGACCTCCACCTTTGATTTTCTAGCTTAGACACATCATACACTAGACCTATTACATGTCAAGACCAGATCATAGCCTTTTCTTACTCCTTACTACTTCAAATGGGTATAAATAGGGGCTTTGTATGATCATTTTTCTTCATCCCCCACTTCCTCCTCTATAACCCTTCATAGTAGCAACTCCTTGCTCAATATGAATTCTAATAGATCTTAAGAAGTCTCAAGTACAGAAAGAAAGAAAAAGAAACCAAGAAACGAAGCCCGGGAGTCGTTATTCTAGCCGTACGAAGCCGAAAGTCCCAATTCTGACCCGTTTCCCATCTATAAGCTCAAAACAGTTCACTAAGCCTTATGTTCAGGGTCCATAACGTCCATAATGATCATATGATCTTGCTAAAAACTAATAAAAAATCTTTGAACCAAAAACCTAAGTGTTATGCCTTTTTGATCCAAAACCGTACACCCGAAACCCTAATTTCATGTTTTTTCTTAAACTATAGGTTAAACTTGTAAACTTTTGTTATAAACCAATCCTAATAAGCTAATTATAATGTTAAAAAAATTACATTGATAAGTTATAAGTAGAACTTGACCTTAAAACCTCTCGCTTTCGTTTTCAATTTAAAACCCCTAATTTGACCCGGTTTAACTTCCAGCTTTAATGAATCCTTTAAATTTAAACTTGCGTTGTGTTAAATCTTCATATTTTAGTTTATTATAACTTATAAATGTCTATTGAAATGTTAAAATAAGCTTGCATGGCAATTTGGACATGTTTTGTAATTATAATCCATGCAAGGGGTATATATCATAAATTTCAGAAACTTATAACTAAAAGGACTAAAAGTGTCATTTTATCAAAGTTATAACCTATAAGGGGTCTAGTAATTCACTTTAAAGTCCCAAGCGTTTTTTATTGTATAATCAATAAAATTTTAAGGACCAAATTCGAAAAATGCAAACCCTAGGTCTACAGTAGTTTTCTCAAACCGCCGTGTCTAAATTTAACATTTTGAATAAAGTGTAAAATCATATACGAAACATTAATAACAGGTAACTTTAATTAATGCCCTCTGCTTAACATCTCTAGATATTGATTAAATGCATAAAAACGCTTATGTTTCTAATCCTATATCATTCATCATCAATGTGCTTTCAAAAATCATGTCCCGGATTCATATCATACCACAATACTAGGGAGCTTCATATTAAGAAGTTTCATCCTTTGGTAGACATTCTGTTTGAGTTGTTGGTTTAATGATTTAAAGTGCCCTAGCTCCACAAACATTTACTGAATGACTTCTGAATTATGATGGCCCGAACGGTGTTATGATAATTTTTATATCAAAACCAACATCGATATCCAAAAACTTATATATACAATCAAACTAAGACTTGCCATATATTAACCCAGTTGTCTGTTATTGCCGGATGAAGCCGTTACTTTCATACCCGTATACATTAGCTACCAATTTCCCTATAACTGTTCAGGTATTTCCATAGCCTCGCAATTCCAATCTTTTTATAAACCCGTGAAGGGGATAATCTAATAAACATGAATGCAATTAAATCTGTATGCTATTTCAATTTACTATTTGCCTAAGTTAACGCTTTGCCTTAAGTCCCATAATCAAAGAACCGTTAATTACTCACCCGTAGTAAGTCGCGAATGATGTGAAAAGATCTATATGGGCTTGACTCCCTGTTAGTGACCCATTACTTGTAACCAATCCGCACATCATTAGAAATCACGCGGGTATTTAGGCAAAGGTGCCAGCAGGGGCAATATTATCCATAAAACCTAATGCGATCGGAAACAGAGCTAATTCAATAATACATTATGTTTTCAATACCGGGTATATATCAACATAACCCGAATATCGAAATTTGCATTCAAATTATATTACTTAAATCTATGGTGATTTCACTCAACCTTTGATTTGACTTTTAGCAAAGTTTTAAGATCTCAGGTAACTAATGGGCACAGGAGTGGCGAGGATACATTTGAAGATGGAAAAACCGTTATCAATTCAAATTTATTGTATAGATTTGGGAACCTCTTAATTGTAAAAACTCTAAGAAATAATGATATGTATAACTAAATTTTCATAAACACTCTTTTTATTCGTTTTCTATGATTATGACTATTGTACCTTGAAGTAATACCCTAGATTAGCTTACCGCCGCTAATGTAAAAAATGGGGGTGTACAATTTAGGTATCACGAGCCTACGTTTATATAGAACAAGTAAAACCTTAACTTATAACTACTTTTCTTTTTCCATCCAAACAGACTCCGTGCCGCTATATCTCCCAGAATGGTATGTAAAGTTACATAACTATTATATTACTAAATACATAACTTATGTTATTTACTGCTGGGTTGTTAAGCAGAACGATGTCTTCCCCCGATCATACTACTGCTAATTTGGAAGATGCCTTTTCTTCTAATTTCCCAAACTATGTTCCCCCGGTTTCACCGGATTATATCCTGACCTCTCCAGGGAAAACTTACTCCAGTGCTTCCAATTTATTTGGAATTGTCCTGCTAACTTCACCGACCCTTTCGTTATTTCCCGATGATCCTTACATGAAAGCCTTACAAGCTTTCTATACTGAAAAGTCACCAATCCCGTCTCCAATTATCATACCTCCTAAAACTTAAGAATTTTTCCTTCCAGAAGGACTTCTTTCACCAATGCAGTTATCTCCATCTACCCTATCCCAACCTCAAGCTCTTGAGATTGGTGAAATTTCCTGGAAATCAGCTATCAAACGTCATGAAGAGCAAATTCAGGGTATTCAATGTTATCTAGAAGAAATCCCTCCTGAACGTTTTGAACAGATTGAAAACAGCATCGAAGGTCTCGGTAAAGGAACAATAATCATCCAACGTGATTTTGACGCCTTAGCAGCAGAACTCCAGCAAGCTCATACTCAGATCACTAAACTCCTGAGAAAGCAAATAGGATCCAACCATAAAATCTCCTTAGCTCGCTACAGAATCGTGGAATTAGCAGAAGTCATCAATGATATGGAAACTCATCACCAAGAAGATATAGAAAAACTCATGAACTCTATCATCGAACTCCAGAACCGCATTCAGTGATCATCTAGTTTCTAGTTTCTAGTTTAAATTCTAGTCTTTAGCCTTAACCTAGCCACGGGATGTGTGGTATAAATAAAAACACTTGTCAAATCTTGACTATGTACAGTAAAAAGGCAAGTTGTTCTAATATAAAGGCAATCCCGTTTCATACCTTGTTGTTTTTCCTGCTTTATTGCATCTCATCATTCATCCATCTTCATTTATTCATCATTCCTTCATCCATCATTCATCTATCATACGCATCATTATATTTATCATTATCCCATAACCTATATCCAAAGCTTCAATATCTTTATTGTTAAATATGCTTAAAATTTAAAACTGAGTATTTCTCTTTAAAAATTTTGAGCATTACTCCTATCATTCTTATTACGTGTTATCTTTTGTTGGTAGAATGCCTCCAAAAAGAGCATCAACAACGGAAGCACCAGCTATGACTCAAGATGCCATTAGAAAGTTAGTAGCTGATAGTGTCACCTCGGCTCTAGAAGCTCAAGCTGCGACAATGGCAAGTGCTAGTAATCCCAACAGGAACACCGGTCCTACTGGAACTCCTGCAGTGAAAACGGGAAACTACAAAGAGTTTATCAGCTGTCAACCTTTCTACCTTTGGTGTTATGTTGGCTCATAACATGATGTGAATATTGACATTTCTGGTTGGGTTTATCACAACCATAAGAGTTACTTTGTTATTGAGTCTGTTGCTAGGCTGCTATGGAGGTGGTCTTGTCTGTTCGCGTTAGCATTCTTGGTTAAGATTAGAAATTTTATTACGGAGTAATATATATGGTTAGTTGTTAACTAGAATTTTAGTAACAATAAGTTCAAATTGGGTTCAATTACTCTTGTTATGATCTTGTGAAGCTCACTATTAGTAATGATAACAGAGGTCAACAACTAGATGATGTATGTTTCCTATCTTTTTTTTATATATGCACTATTAAAATTTATTTTCTTTCGTTTCTTCGGGAACTTTATTCCAATTGAATGTTTCAGTCTTGGTAAAACGTGTGCCCATGAAGAGCTCAAGAGACACCAGTTATCAGTGACTTGACAAGGTAATAGGTTCCATATCTCAGTAATGCCATCACGTAGTAGATGTTTCTTTTTATAAGATGGCTAAAATCATAGGCAGTCAGTCTCTCTGATGTGCTGGATACAATAACACATAAGTATTACCACTGGAATAAAACGAAGCGATCTACTGATTTTTCAGTTATTATTATGATTTACGTGTACTATTTCTTTGTAGCAAGTGAATGGTTATGAAAGTTGTTTTTCCTTTCGTTTTTTTCTTTTTCGTTGATTTTGTCAGTTGGCTTTAGCTAAAGTTTTAAAACTTAATATTTCATGTACTTGTGGATGCCGAATGCACACATGATGGTTCAATAAAACATATCCAGAAGTTTGAAAACTAGGGATGGACAACTTTAGAGCGTCGTGTTTTAGATGCAGAGAGAACCGATGGTTTGACAGTTCTTCAGGTAGGACTGATTATCATATTTATTCTGAGTATGGGTGGGTGGGTCGGGGGATAATGGGTCTCAAAACAATATCTGAAAGAAGCTTGCCGATTTACATGTAGTGGCCAAAGTGGGTTGGATTGAACAACAAACTCTTTTTATCCACTTTTATTTTGATTATCATGAATGATTATCTGTTGATTATGATATCAAAAACAATATTTCAGTATTTTCGACTGTAGTAAATCATAATTGTTAAACACATGATTTGGGGGGTGGTATTAATCAGAATTTTTATTGTTGAATTTATCTCATCTTCTTGGATGTACATCATTTATTTGATTATCCAAGTTTTTGTATCTGTAATTGGCATGTTTGGACTTTGATGCAGTTTGGGGCTTTTTTTAATGGTTTCAACCTATTAATAGTAAGGGGGAAATAGGATTGACTTGTTTCTACAGCACTTCAGGTACAGGTCCATGCTAAAATCATCTACTCTATAGGTTTGACATCTCCTAAATTGTCGACTATCTTAATCTTTCCTCGCCTACCATTTTGTGGAATAGTTTTTACGTGTGCTCGGAATAAAGTTGTCGTTAGTGTTTGTGAATATTTTCGTCTTGGTTATTAGATGTTGTTCGGTACATATTCCCTTATTAGCTTTTCTCTTCCCCACAACCTATAAGGGTTTCCTATCGTACTAATAGTGATTCTCTTTTGACTTGTAAGAGTTGCTGGAAATATGATGGTTCCAAATGTTGGTGGCCCTGCAAACTCATCTGCGGGGAAAGCAAAAATGGGGTTTTGTTAATGGCATGCTGTTGGTTGCTCAATTGAATAGTTTATTGGCGTTGTGTTTGCTGAAGCCACTTGGTTTCGGATAGTAGAATGTTGTTATTTGTTGCAGCCATTTGTATTAATATTTACTGTATTTGTTTACAAGTGAAAGGATTAGATATGCATTATGATAAAAATGGGATTTTTTTTGTTAGAAAAATCTCTTATAAAGAACGGTTTTATGTTTTAACCGATCTTATTATGTTTTTAAAAATATCAATTATAAACCGATCTATTTGTGTTTCCCTTAAATAGATCACCCTTGTATAGAGTGGTTCATAACCGATCTATAAGAGGTGTTTCAACCGTTCTATTTAAGCTTTTTTGTAGTAGTGAATGTGGGTAGACGGTTAAGAGATCATCAATCTCTGTTATGGTTCCGAAGCCAAGTACAAGTCCATCCTAGCTGGGCTGCAATGTGGTTTTGAATATTGTTTTAGTTCAAGTTTCCGGCAAATTGTATCCCAACAGACTAAGCCAGTTGCTAGTGGTATGGCAACGTGGTGCAACACTTTTGGTGTTGATCTATACATATAAGCTTTAAATTTCAACTATCGTACTTCATACATCGACTAATCTGTCAAACATACTCAATATCTCAATAAGGTAGAGTTTGGTTTAGAGGTTAAAGTGGTATACTCAATTACTCATTAAGAGTAGTTCATGAGTCATTAAGAGTAGTTCATAAGTTTGAACCTTTAACTTACAATCTAAAGTCTACTTTTTTTATCAAAAAAATTGTTATTGTTAATTGTTGTTGCCTTGTTGGTAGTTATAGTTCAAATTATTCATCATCATGTTTGTTGAAGCATAAGTCCGTCGGGCGGCCTTCACGTGCCATCAATCCTTATCCCGAGCATAGAAATTTGCTACAAACAAGAGAGAACCCATTAAAAAGTGACCAGAGGCCGAAGCCTCGGGAACCACCCTCCCGTCCTCGGCCTAGCGTCCTGAGCCTAACTTCTTGGACCTAGCATCCTGTGCCTAGCGTCCTGAACCTAGCATCCTGTGCCTAGCATCCCGGACCTAGCATCCCGGGCCTAGCATCCTGTGCCTAACATCCTGGGCCTAGCATCCAGATGGGCCGTCCATTCGACGTCGTCCATCCAATCATCTAACTTAGTACAATCTACCAAGTGGCCCATACCGGTGTTCCTTTAGACGGATTAGGTCTGTTAGACCACATACGTCATCAATGTTCAAGCGAAATTAAAAATAGAGTCTTAAATGGCTCAATAACAACAAGATGATTGTAATGTAAAGTA
>BQNB010163444.1:0-14442 GCA_026074375.1 Tanacetum coccineum | reverse complement strand
AATGTTGCAGCCGATCACTTATCCCGACTTGAAAATGATGAAACAAGCGATGATAGTGAAGTCGATGATAACTTTCCCGGATAAACTCTTACGGAAATCAACACCAAAAATGAACCATGGTTCTCAGACTTTGCAAACTACCTAGTCGGTAATATTATACCAAAAGGAATGACGTATCAACAAAAGAATAATTTTTTCTCTCACATAAAACACTAATTTGGGAAGAACCCTATCGTTTCAAAGTATGTTCTGACGGTATGTTTAGACGTTGTATATTTGGACCAGAAACCCGAACCATTTTAGATCAATGTCACCACGGATCAACCGGTAGACATTATGGACCAAACATAACTGCTAATAAGGTCCTTGATTCAGGATTTTACTGGCCAACAATCATCAAAGAAGCCCATACTCTAGTCCGCTTATGTGAAGCATGCCAAAAGACCGGAAATATATAAAACATGATGAGATGCCCTTGAACAACATTCAAGTATGTGAAATTTTCGACATATGGGGTATCGACTTTATGGGACCATTCCCAAAATCTTATAAGTTTGAATACATTCTAGTCGCCGTAGATTATGTATGTAAATGGGCCAAAGCTCAAGCTTTATCAACCAATGACGCCCGAGTAGTAATCACCTTTTTAAAGAAACTATTCTGCCATTTCGGAATGCCCAAAGCTCTAATTAGCGACCGAGGTACCCACTTCTTTAACAAAATAATGGAAAAAACCATGAAAAGATATGGAGTTAATCACCGTTTCTCTACATCTTATCACCCTCAAACTAGTGGTCAAGTTGAAAACACGAACAGGGCTCTTAAAAGAATTCTTGAAAAAACTGTTAAAGACAATCCTGCTATTTTCCTATAGATAACATTTCAAAAGTAACATCAGAAAGGAAACGTGTTATCTTATAAAATAAAATACAATTTTCCTTTAAGCAATGGTTGTTTATATTCGGAAAGTGATGAATTATTTCAAAGCAGGTTCGAAATAATATGGGTGACTAAAAAGGAAATAAATCTCGTAGCTCCCACTGAAATTTACAACATTACATGAATGTCATTTCAGTAATAAAAACGTAATGCTCCCACTGGATTTGTCAACATTGTAAGTGTTACATCACTTATGTAGATGAGGGACTAGCCATTTATGCTTTCATTTAACTTGAATATTAGCATGCAATTCCTCCTTTATCGTCTACATAGCCACAAGGGTATTTAGCACTTTAAGAAATAATGTGAGTCCAAGAAAAAACATCTAGCAAATATGCTAGTAATTTCTTTACTCGCTGCGGTTTAAACTCATACATCGTGACAAGTGCAAGATGTCATTTATTTTGGTAGCTATAAACAAAATGTTCTCTAGGTACACAATATTTTATCTTTCAATTATTTCATGACCGAAAAAGGGCAATGAAAGATTGTAAGTGAGTTTAAATATAATTGAGGAAAAATTAAATTATAACCCTATCTTAGTTTTGTCAACTAAGGATAAAAGATAGGAGTAAGTCTTACTCTTCTTACCAGGAAAAGATACTATGTTTGTCTTTCCTAAGAAAAACAAACTTTTGTTTACGAATTATGTTGCAGCAACATAATTAATCAGAATATAGAAAGTTCAATTTTAGTATTTTCGATAATTAAATTCTTAATAGAATTAACTACCCAATTAATTACTAATTAAGACTAAGATCCAACTTAACCTTCTACTTATTACCAGAGGTCTGACTAGTGAGTAAACAAGTAGGGCAAGTAGTAAGCGACGAGCGTTAATTGCATAAAAATGCAACTCTTAGACTTGTGAGACCGGTGAAGACATTAATCGACAAGTAATAATGTTAAGAGCATGTTAAGTTCTCATCTTATGCCTCGGGTCCAAGGTCTAAACAAACATACTCGAATTAAGTCGACCAAGCAAGAACATGCATAAATCGCCAAAGGTCTGACTAGAGAGTAAAATTCACCATGGGTTGGAATGATCTTACGGTCTGACCAAAGAGGCCAAGCCAAATGCACGTGTTCTTGGTTAGCTGGCATAGACTTAAAATTTAATACATAGGGGTATACACATAAAGTGATGAAATGACGTGTACAAAGAAGCATGCAAACAACTTTGTAGCACTACTTTTAAATAACTCCAATTGAACGCACAATTGCACGTGTTCTTGGTTAGCTGGCATAGACTTAAAATTTAATACATAGGGGTATACACATAAATAATGACACTGTAGTGACATGTCATGGTTCACGGTAACTCCAATTGAACGCACAAAGAAGCGGAGCATCAGGTCAGCGCGAAGCGTATTAAAAACCTGAATTCTTTAGGAATGTTGACCACTCTGCCTTAAACTTCTCTTATAGTTTGTTCTAGTGGATGAGCCATACTTCCCATGAGTCCATAACGTCTAGTTTTTAAATTCATGAAAAACATGTTTCATAGTTTTAGGTCTATTAATGTTATAAAAAACCATATTTTCCACAAAACACATAGAAGGTCACAATGAATATGTTCTAGGCATGTATAATTAAAGACCGATTTAATGGCATCTTACATTATTCTTATTAGTTCGTATTCCATTTGTTTAGTCATGTAAACATGTAAACAAATAAGCATGTAAACAAATAAGCATGTAGGAACATAATAAACAAGATAACATTAAATAAAACAAGTAACAAGTAATAATCTGAGTTCTTTGCGAGTCTTCCCTAATTGGAGAACCATAAGACCCTCACTAAGTTTTCATCAGGTGCCTAGAGCGCCCCATGCATCACAAATTAATGTGATTGAGTAGGTCTTATAGCCAGAATTTAGGAAACAAATCAAACTACCAATTTAAAAGATCTAGTTTCCACAAAAATAACAAATATTTAGTTTCCAAAAATAAAATATTTACAAGATCTTTTAAATAATTAGGAAGATTTATAATTCTAAATAAACAAATTAAAAGAAGAAACAAATATGGCTAAATTAACAATTAATTATATTTCTCTTTTAATTCTATATTAACTATTAATCATTTACATGCAAGATCTAGAAATTTTATTTATTAATTAATGGTAAAGATTTGCATATCTTTACCATATTTACAATAAAACAATAATAAAGAAAAATAATCGCAGCATAATAATAATAAAAATCAAATCTAGGCGTGTAACAAGGCCTAAAATTTGATTTTTAAGCGTGTAACCCTAGATGCCAAAACGAGTTGACTCGTGATGCCACTGTTGGGATTTAATAATCTAGCTAACCAATTTAGCCACGAGTGCGCAGCAGAATGGATCTAGTTATGGCAAGTAGGTTAACACATATTAAATAAGGAAAGTGTACCTTTTGCGATTATTCTTGAATACAAAAGTGTCTAAAATAAATGCCTCTACGGTTGCTCACACAATCACGTCCACCAAGTATGTAAGAATTGCTAGTCTTATCTTCAGGAACAAAAAACAACTTGTGTCAAAACAATCAAACCAAACACAACCTTTGTGTGCTCTTCGTCGATCTTGAACCAAACAACCCTAACAAACCTTAAATCGAATATGGTTTATAAATCAAAACCAAAAACCCTTAACTAGGGTTTTATTACATCGTCGAGCAAGGAGAGAAGCAAACAAACACCACGTGCATGAACTTGTATAATGTTAAGTAAGGAGAACAAGCAAAAACCAAAACCATAAATGGGTATTTGGTCGATTTTGGTTAAGGGGAGAGAATCAAAAATCCCTTTGGGATTTTGGTTGAGGGTTTATGGATGAGGGGAGAGAGCACCAAAATTCTTTGGTGATTAGGGAATGAATGAATGAAGAATAAGGGATATGAGGTGTGTTTTTATAGGCACCCTAACACCTTAATTCTTGTAGGACAAGATTAGTATAATTCCTATAATCAAAACAAATCTTTCCCCTTCCTTTTTCTCACCCTATAGGCCGGCCAAACACCCCTTTTAGAAGCTTCAAGGAGTTCGACCAAACAAGGGCTCCTTGAGGTTCAGGTTTTGTCTGGTTTAGTCTCTCGATTCTATATTTAGAATGTACATTAAATTAATTAAACACATAACTAATTTAACGACTATTTCGTGTATTAATGTGTGTGCCCCCAATAGGCTCACGTATTTCTGATTGCATAAATGTGGAACCAACTACCATATTCCAACAAGAAGGTGATCCAGTATTTGTAGTTTGTGCCTCGAATAGTTGTGATCCTTTGGTTGGTGGCAACAACTATTGGTGCCATGTCATTCTCTAAGCCACAGTTCAAGAATGAAAAACACTCATATCAAGCATGTGGACTTAATCTATAAACAAAACACCAGGGCATTTTGACATAAAGGATACCCAAGCTAAAATTCAGTTACCTCTAACCAAGGCCTATTGACATTAAGTTTCAAAGCCATGTGTTATGATGAGCCTATAATACAGTTCTTTAAATTCAAAAAGAGTGGTAAAGAACAGATTATAGTATATTGCTTGAACCTCAACTTCAACAAATCCTTTTTATCTTTCTAACTACAGCACTTTCTTTGATTTTCAATCGAAGAAGTTTTAGTTTTAACTGTTTCCACTCAAAAATATTTACACTCAAAAAATAAATGATCATGGGATTCCATATCATTCAAACATAGGTGACATATATTAGGAGTACAAATTACCAATCTGTTAAGCTTATCGTGAGTACTTTGCTAGTTTTTATAAGACTACTTTTAGACCATAACTTGAAAATGTGGCTTAAAATTGCTTATAGGTTCACTTGAAGACTCTAAAGACTCAAGCTCAAAGATCTACACGCTTTGAAAGGCGAATACAAGAGAAGAAATATTTCTATTTAGAAGTTTAAGAAGTTCGCCGCACTTCCCTATGAAGTCTAAAAAACTGGCGCACTTATATATTTGTTCGCCGCACTTTTTCCTAAGTCAGAAGAATTAAAGGCTAATAAATGCACCTACATTAACTAACCAAAACTGCCACACTTATTTGTAAGTGCGCCGCACTTTCAGTCAAAACATTAAATGACCATCGCATTAACTCCTCAAGTGCGCCGCACTTAATACTAAAATCGGCGCACTTTTCCCAAATTTTAGCCTATAAATAGAGGATGATTTTTGTATCTCAAATCATCCTTCACTCCATCATTCTCACCACTCCACACATACACACCTCCCTACTATCAACCAAAACACCTAGAAACACCTCCTCTCTTGAAGAAAAAGATCTAACGATCAAGAACGAAGAAGTTTTCTTACTTAGTCATTGAGATTATGGAAGTTAATGTAATGTATGATTTTGTTATGAATTCCTTAGCCATGAGAGGCTAAATCTCTCATGACTACTCGGTGAAGTTACGATAATGAATAAGCGTTTGGTATAATCTTGATCATCTTAATCTTAAGCTTATATTGCAACCCTGTTATACCTTATCTTATCTACTTTTACTTATCAACCTAGATTATATAATCATATCCGTATAGGTCGAGAGACCCGTTATGATCTATGTGGTTTTAAAGATTTATCTATGGTCTTTAACGTCTGTGCTGAGAAATCTACTTTCATAACACTAGTACAAAAAGTGGCATTGGTCACACCAAAAATGTGTGACTATATACATATAGTCACACATGCGAAAAGTTTCGTGTGTGACGAAAGGTCGCGCGACCTACGGTCACCTACGGTCAGGCATTCGAGTTAGTCACACATAAGAAAGCTTTAGTGTCCGTATCCACATTTTTTGTGTGACTTAATAGGTACAATTTAGTGACCGTAAACAATGTACAACCAACAAAGCATGTTTTTTTTTGTATATTTAGTCACATACAATTAAACATAGAGTGGCCAAAAGTGTTAATATGTGTGATCATATGGTGTTTAAAGTGAAGAAATGTGTATTTTCTGTGACTATTGTTCATCCAATGACCATATGAATTTTATGTTTGTGTGACCTTTGGTAATATTTAGCCACACAAAGCATATTTGTTTTGGGTATTTAGTCATATACAACTAGGTATAAAGTGACCAAAAGTGTTAATAAGTGTGATCATATGATGTTTAAATTGAAGAAATGTGTATTTTGTGTGACTATTGATCATCCAATGGCCACATGAATTAGAGGTTTGTGTGACCTTTTGTAATATTTAGCCACACAAAACATGTTTTTTTTGGTATTTAGTCACATACAAGTAAGTATAAAGTGACCAAAAGTGTTAATAAGTGTGACCATATGGTGTTTAAATTGAAGAAATGTGTATTTTGTGTGACTATTGATCATCCAATGGTCACATGAATTTTATGTTAGTGTGGCCTTTTGTAATATTTAGTCACACAAAGCATGTTTGTTTTGGGTATTTAGTCACATACAACTAAGCATAAAGTGACCAAAAGTGTTAATAAGTGTGACCATATGCTGTTTAAAGTGAAGAAATGTGTATTTTGTGTGACTATTGATCATCCAATGGCCACATGAATTTTATGTTTGTGTGGCCATTTGTAATATTTAGTCACACAAGGCATGTTTCTTTTGGGTGTTTAGTCACATACAATTAAGCATAAAGTGGCCAAAAGTGTTAATAAGTGTGACCATATGGTGTTTAAAGTCAAATATATATATATATATATATATATATATATATATATAACAAATCCATTAAAACAAAAGCAATTTCAAATTAAATAAAACTGTGAATGTATATAACTGAAACAAATATACAATTGGTAATATCATAACATATCAAATTCTTCAGCTAAATTACAATCTAGGAAACAATTCTAAGTAGTTGCATAAAGGAAGTAGTTATTTCTTATTTATAAAAAAAGAGATGACAAGACTGCTACATGTCTACTTGTGGAACGTGTTGAACTTGTTTTGGAATCGTGTTGAACTTGAACTTGAACTTGAACTTATTATGTATGTTGCTGTATGCTTGGAACCCACCACTACTTATAACAATCGAAGGTACTGCAATAGCACAAACTTCTTTAACAACACTAATATACTCGAGCAGTATTAACCATGAGCAGTATTAATATCATATTGGCAACATTAATGTAATATCATACAAGTACAGAGATGAGAAGCAGCTTACAGGGACAAGAGTGTCAGGTATTCCAAGTACAGCTGTAATGAAGATACAAACTACTTCTCCAATGTTAGAAGAAATCATATATCTGATGAACTGCTTCGTGTTAATCTGCGGGTCTTTAAACATATGCAGAACTTGTTCCTTGACAGAATCGTTAAGAAAATAGGGGAAAAGACGCTCTTGCTTATTTGCAACATAGTTTGCTTCAAACACTTTGGTGTATGCGGAAAACCATGTTCTGCAGCCAACGGGAAATCATAGTTTTTTGTGTAGATACCTGTGATCTCTTGTATATTTGTAAAGGGAAAAGGTAATTTTACTGATATGACAGTAGTAGAAAAAAAAGATAGGCATAAGGAAGGAATTACAATTCTTTGGCCAAGGCGAGCACAACCAATCAGCTCGTTGAGAAGTATGACTTCTATGGATATTAAAGCAGTAGTAGGGGAAACTAGGTACTGACGGTTTTGAAGGGTAAGCTTCTGATACCTGCTGTATACAGTCTGTCACACGGAGAGTTGAATGTGTAAGCATATATACATTGATTTACTTTACAATGTAACTTAAGAGAACCCAGATAAAAATAAAAGTCACTCTCTCCCTAATGACTGTGAATGGCCCTTCTGATTGGCAATAAGAGCAGGAACGACCGACAACCTCTGCAGTAGACAACTTTTGAAGAAAAGAACCCAAAAGTGATGTGCATTTGTTACACGTATATTTCACTTCCAGCAAGTGTTGAAAAACTTCAGATAGTCGGGTGACAACTCCTACTATACCGGAAAAGTTTCCAACGTAGTCATCTCTGCAAATGAAATAACAGCATAAATATCATTGAGTCATCAACAAACTGTTAACAAACTAATAGCCAAACCAAAAAGGTGATAGATCTATCATATATATATATATATATAAATACTAATTGTTCTTAAATGCACGCATATTTACATAGGCAAACTGATATGGGTCAGTTTAGAAAAAAACTGCTTTAGAAGTTTATATTAAATGTACTTTTAGTACGGGTCAATTATGTAACTGCACACAATTATACTAAACTGACCCGTGTAATTTTATAGTATGGGTCACTTTAAAAAACATTAACTCATAACTTATAAACCCAACCTAAATTGACATATTCGAACTAATAGCCTATATGGGCCAGTTTAGTAAATGCCAGAACAATATGTTAGTTGCAGCCTTAGTTGACCTGTTCAAACTAATAGCCGATATGGGGCGGTTCAAATTATAAACCAAACAAGTTATAAGGACAAATAATTATAAACCCATTCAAATTATAAACCAATTCAAACTAATAGTTGAAGTATTTTAACTTAGATAATTCAAAATGCGCTCATGGTAGTTGCATCCTTCTCATAGAATGAGAATTGTACCTGCCAATTATACAATAGCATTATGAAAAGAACCTATTGCAAAATAGCTTGACATATTGTTCTAAATGCATATTCTGTTTTGACATGAAAATGTCTAATAGTCCCTTAATAAATGTCGCTTGCTAGATTATTAGCCTAGGCTATTATCTAGTCATGTTTTATTGCTCAAAATTTGCAATTACTTATCTTGCATCTTTTATCCAATATGAGTCATACCTGGCGACAATTAAATGACAATTTGACCCATTTAAACTTACGGCAAGCAAAACTGATCCGTAACAAAAAGTGACCCATTCAAACTGAAAGCAACCTAAACTGTCCGATACTACAAAAATGACCCAGTGACCCATTTTAAACCAAACCCAACCTAAACTGACCCATTCTAACTAATAGCCTGATACAGGTCAGTTAAGTTAAATACACACACATGACACACTGGCTGTGATAATAAAAGGTAACCTATAATAATGATAAACTTTCTTCACAACAAGCCCCTACTTACTTTGGATCCCAGCCAACTTCTGCATTTTTGAAGCCCCCCTTAAACTGAATTCCGAATTTTCTAAGTAGCTGAACATCCTTTCGCTTGAGTCCCTTCAATGTCTGCACCACAATCACAAAAACAGTAAAACTCAGAGTATGCTTAACACAAATAGGTCAAGTATAGCTAATACAAATGGATCAAACGAGTAGAAAGTCACCCAATGTGTTTTATATGCATACCACCTCAGTACCTCTTAACTTTATAAAAGCAGAAAAGGAAACTGTTAGAAGAAAAAGTCAAGGACACTTACAATAATGACCTCAAGTATGTGTTTCCTGTCCTAACAAGAAAGCAAGTTGCACTCAGCGCCAACTTGTGTTGGTGTAACAAGGGTTCTAGAAGCCTTTGTTCAAAAACACATGCCAGAAGTTGGTACCTAAAAAAGAAAACATAAAAATATTTAAGTTTATTGTACATGGAAAGCTGTAGGTACAAGTTTAATAGGTTAGAATTTGTACTAATTGGGATCAAGGTTATGCTTTTATTTGCTTAAATGTAGTTAATCTTTACAACAGAAAGATAAAAACCATGCAGCAGACTGAATAATAGGTCAAAACGATTCATTATTAGTGTAGGTTGAAACGGGGTGGATCGTTCTGGGTTGGTTCTTTTTTGAAAGGCAAGCTCGCACACACACGCACCCCTATATCATAGAGAATCCTACACAACCACATCGCAAGACTTGAACCGACAACCGGGCACATAACTTCCACATGGGTACCGCTAGGCCAAAGGCCCTTTGGTGCTCTGGGTTGATCAGCAGCCAACTTTTAGTTCATTTTCTTAAAATTATAAATAGTAACTGTGTAAACTGGCTTACCACATTCCCTTGTTAGCTAATTTTAGTATTTCCAATACATAAAACTTCCAAAATACTTTTATACAAAAAGCTAGATTACTGTTGCATTATACTAATTAAAATGGATAGCCATCTTACCATTCCTTCTTTATAATCTTTGCCTCTTTTCCTCTTACCAGGAAAATAATCTTGATCATACTGTATAAAAGTTATGAATTCCATTAGATTATACATATGAATCATATAAAACTCAGATAATAATTGAAACCATTCACGAGTGTAAACCATTCACCTTCATTAGGTGGCCATTATGAAAGTCTGAATCAAGCTTTCAGCTGTACGCTTTTGTTCAGGTTTCCCTGAAATAACAGCTACACGATCACCACAGGATGATTTGTTATCAGATATCTCTACAGAAGCTTCTGATATCTGTTAATAAAACAAAACCCAAATGAGAACTTTAGATAAAATACTTAACTCTACGTCTTATAAAACAAAAGCATACACCATAAAGAAATGTAAGATATTCACCTTACGGATGTTATCCACATTTGCTCGACCTCTACCCATCACATTACCAACTGCATGACCAGGAACCAACATCTCCAAGGCAGAAGATGACAATCTGATTGAGATCAATAATTAACATAACATGAGCAAACACCATAGGCTCCTGATGTAGAAGAGTTCTACATCAGCCTATATATAGTTATGGATACATACTTCCATGAAATGCATATGCTAGGATCTATGCTTTCTAAGTGACCCAAAATATAAAGATAATGCTCAATGATGGCTATCTGTTTGCTAGGATCTATGCTTTCTAGCTGTTACCTCAGAAACTGACAGATATTACTTATATAGATATTCGTCTAATGATTAATCAGGATTTCATCATCGATGTCACTTTTTTTCTTGTTAACTGATTTGGATATTGTAAAACATTTTTATTTGGCTATATTAGTAAACAATGATAATAAATATTAAATCCACACCGTCATGATATTCCACATTGGCTGTTTACTACACATATCCCAAGCTATATGTTATTTTCTTTATATAAACAGTGAACTGAAATAAACTTGTAAAAGGCAGTCTCAAGTCAGTTTCCTAGATTAACAATAAATCTTGATTCTTTGCCTGAACCCAAGAAGGTTTTGGACATAGAACAAGTGTCACAAAACTAAACTTGTCGTCAAGTAATTGTTTGCTTAGTACTAGTTACTAGCTTACATTAAAACCGAACAGAATGTGTTAATTATAGGTGGTTTGCACTGCGACGAAATTCAGATATATGTTCTGTGGGCACAACATTTTCAATAACGCTAACAACCTCTGGTCCAGAATGTTCACCTAATCTGATACGGGATCCCTTACAGCCTTATCCCTTAATCAAGGAAGGAAAATAAATTCGAATAAGATTTCAAAATCAAACTCAGAAATGACAGTATACAACCTGTTATATTATTTTTACACTATGACATTAGATAAAGCTCTAATTGTGTCCGGCGACGAGCTTTTTGGAGTGTTTAAGAGCATTTATAAGATAATGCTTGTATTGCAATGACGGCTTTTAAAAAAGCGTTTAGCTTTTACGTCATTATACAATATAGGTATGTTAGGCAAAACTGTAGTAAAAGCTAAACGCTCTTAAAAGCTCTTTACCAAACATATACTCTATATAAATACATATACAAATATATGTTATCAAACGCTTATATAAAACAAACATCTACTACTGACAAAGCTACAACGTAAACGGTAAGGGTGTGTTTGGCAAAAGTAGCGCTAAGAGTAGCAGTTAGATGTAACCGGTGGCAGTTTTTTTATATAAAAACGTCACGTAACGTAGATGTACTCCTAAATGCTCAATGCTCCTAAATGCTCCAAAAAAATAAATAAAGCTACTTGCTGCTTAAACGAGCATTAACAAACAAAATGCTCACCGCTCCTAAATGCTCCGCACCAAACACACTCCAACTACCAGAACATAATATAAGCATACCATTCTTTCACCTTTAATACTAGCCAAACATTACTCAAGGAGATTAACATATAAAGAGAAAGAACAAACTTACAATGTTGGTCAGTTGAACCATGAAGTCAAAATCAGTCCCTAAAGTCAAAATCAGACACCAAAAGTCAAATATATAAAAAGTACACCTTCCCAAGAGCCAACGAGCAAAAACGAATACCATAAACATGTTCACCACCACACAAGTGATAACAGTATATATAAGGTCTTTAGTTTAAACTTATAGACTAAGACTGACCTATTTTACTTAGGTATCTGACGGTGTGATTCATTTGCTATACTTAGATATATTATCTTTTTCAGAGGACTATTTACTAAGGTGAGTTCATAGCCCCATATTTTACAATTATTTAAATGATTTACATCCTTGGGGTGAGAGCATGCTTTGTTTTACAAATTGGAGGCAAGTGTACATTTTATTCATGATTACGTGTTTGCCTAAGTAGCGATAACGCATTGAGCCTATTATCATGAACTGTCAATTACTAGATTGTAAGCGCGAATGTTATAGATAGATCTATTAGGGATTGACATCCCCGTTTGGGTGACTAGCTATCACCGGGAATGAACGTTATAGCATGTCGGATGAGGGATGTTTTGGGTTAGAACATCATTCACGGGCAATATTGGCAATTTATTGCATTCATACCGTCGAGCTTCAGTGTCATGAGCTTAGGGAAATGTAATTATATTGTTTTTTTGTGATGGTTGCATGGGATGCACGTTCACTGGGAAAATCTTGTGGTCCTACTATTGATTTACATAAACCTATGAATTCACCAAATTTATATTGACGTTTTAAAACATGTTTTTCTCAGGTCAATGAGGCACGAAGTACTTAGGATACATTACGGTCACTCTTTTGGGGAGTCATGCATTAAAGATTTGGAGTCATTACATTTTTTGATATTTGTTATGAGCTAAAATCCTTGTTATCAAATGTTGAACAATTTAAGCCGTTGGGCTTGGTATTAAATAAATTTCAATAAATCCAATGTATCATGTTTTAAACGACTCTTTTAAAGGTCGTTCTCATATCTTGTGCTATTGATCTATGAAGTAACGCCCTCGGATATTCAACATTCCGCTGTGACCTAGATTTGGGGGTGTTACAGATTGGTATCAGAGCCAAGGTTATAGAGAACTAGGTCAAAAGTCTTTGTCTGGACTATAACCATTTTCAAACAATACATTTACAAATGGGATTTGTACGAGGCATACATACATTACTTGATTACACCCAACATATATGTTTACATGACATACACTAGTTGTTTGCATTAGTTAGTTTTACTAGACGCTTACCTGATTCATATATGTATTCATATGATAGTACGCACATCGCTATGAGGGTCTTACATATATATACAGAGATAAGTTTACATTCATTTACACATACTCTACAATTATTTATATAAGGGTTATTATATAAATACTGGAACATTTCCTTAAGGCGAGGTAGTACGATAAGCATGTATGTTCTAAACATTAATCTATCTTACATGATATTATACCATCATTCGCTATACCGTCATTCATACCACCACTCATTCGTACCATCGTCCATTTATGCCATGATGCATTCCATTTTGCCATGTCATATCTTTCATCTTTGACATGTGTGCATACTCATTCACCATGCATCACCTTGCATCGCGTTTACCTTTCATGCCGCACGCATCCTGCATAGGGGTATCAATAATCCTGCATGGTTTCATATAAAAGCGATTTATATAAACTTTTGCTTGTGCATGTCATGGCTACCCCCACTATTCCGATCTCTGTTGAGGAGAATCTTGGGGATTCGATCGATATCAGGATGTATATCATTCACCCAGAGCCTGTCGCTGTAGTTTCTTTTCCTGCAGCGACCGTTGTGAGGACATTGGCCCAGCACGGGGAGGCTATACGAGACATACAGGAGCATTTATTAAGAGTGCCCATACAGGAAGAGGTGATGGCTCTGAGATTTAGGGTAGACATTGCAGAGGCAAAAAATGCTTCGTTGCGTGCTAAGATTAAGACTACAAAGGCAATCGAGAAGATTACTCGTAACCGTGAGAGGCAGGCCCGTGAAAATATGGAGCGCCAGTTGGGTTTGACTCAGGAGGAGCTAGAGAGTCTTAGGCGCTCGAGGCTCCCATGATCAGTCATCATGGATTTTTACCTCTAGAGCTTCTGTCTCATTATTTATGTATTATCTTGTATTGAAGGATTGTAGTACTAAGAAAGTTTCTTAGTACTGAGAAACCATGTAGTATTTTAGAGGGAAGAATCAATGAACCCCATCATCTATCAGATTATGGTATTATGAAAACTTCGTCAATTTTGTTTCAACTCTCTATCTATCCATGCAAACCATCTACTAAAACACTATGACTATTTTGTTGTCCCTCATAAATTGTTTCCATGGTCAATTTTCAAAACCATTTTGGTATCAATTCATAGACAATTTATCACCACAACATGAACCCCTTACTATTACATTATGAACTGTCATGTGATACCATCAAAAGAAAAAAACTATTTTGATACCATCTCATAAGCAATTTCAGTATCGCCTCATAAACGAAATCGATATCACTTACGAACTACGTTAC
>BQNB010163442.1:0-14442 GCA_026074375.1 Tanacetum coccineum | reverse complement strand
ACACCAAAATATATCACTCTAACTACCATACTTAGACATGCTTTCAGAGACTAATTTTTACAGGATTATCCATAGACATATGTAAATTAACTACTGTGGAAGGGCTAAGATTAATTCCACTTTTAAGTATAGGTTTTACACTCACAAACATGACCCGTATTTACTGATCTGACAACTTTTAGTGTAACCAACATTTGATTTACTTCCCGACCTTAAAAACTTTTGAGGCCGGATTTTCTGGAAACTAGACTCGCTGAACTTATCAATAAACATAAGATTCATCAAAAATCTCATTACCAATCATGAGATAACATTCGAACAAGATGACTCAAAATTCTGCTCAACCCTAAATTCAATTTTATCGCGTTCTAACTCTAACCGAATACATCAATATGATTCTAATTAAACCCTAAACACTTCTAATTAAGTTTAACATCATTAATTTACAGATTTTATGAAACCCTAATTTATCCATCACTTTATTGTTACATGAATTAAAAAGAAAATTAAACTTTATAGTTTTTAAAATAATAAAATTGATTATTAATTGTGGAATCTCTTAAATCATCAAATTGATCTTGAATTTAAAATAAATCTTTTTTTTTCTTCCTGCTCTTGGGTTCGTCACGGTTTTTAAATATTGAGGGGGTGAGGGTTTGTTTTTATAAGTTGATGGAAAAAGATTTAGATAATTACCAAATTTGAATCTTACTTTGACGAAAATTAGGTTTCCTCTTTTTTTTTCTCTAACGGCGGTACGATTTTTTTTTTTTTCTTATTATTATTTACACAAAAAACCCTTTTATTTTGTTTTTTTTATAAGACTTTATTGTTTTTTGACTTCATTCTAAGAGAAATAGTTTATATGTGATCCTAATGTAAAGAGGAGTTCACTGTCTTGACTCTTTTCCGTATTCTGTTCTACCCTTAATAATGAACTAACTCATTCATTATAAGGTTAAAATTGTTGGAAACTCTGTACAATTTATTCAATCCACTCGCGTGATTCCTGATAAATGAGTTGAGATACGCCTATATCTACTATACACGTATGTGAATTGTATCACAGTCACTTAAATATTATTTACCTATCATTTTCTAGCGCGTCTCTTGTATTGTGTTATCTGATAATTACTCTCTCGCTCTATCCATCATGATTAACCATTCACTCTCATAATCACTCACACGCGCCAGCTCTCGATCACTGTCTCTAGTATGTGTGTTTTGTCTCTCCAATCAACTAAATTGAGTTACGACTTTTAACCAGACATAAGATATCATTAACACATGTCGATAGAAATCTTACGAATTTGACCGTCCCCCCCCCCTTAATATGTATCCATGATCTGGTTTGAGTCTAACTGACTCACTACGCGAATGTGTGGTCAATGTATGTATCACAAAGTGAGCTATTCAGTGTTAGTACACTGTCGTCTCTATAAAGGTACAATTGCTTTATATGTAATACCATTTAATTGAGTTGGTAAGAGAGGCGTACTTAGAGTGTATTTGTTGCGTAGTCTTCTGTCCCCTAGCATAAGAGCACATATTGACGTATGTTAGAGCAGTGCTTAGCGCAACATCTCCTCATAGACACTGTAGGGGTATTAGTCATGATTTCGAGTGTCCATCCTTATTTTGTTGACCACAATATCTTATGTCTATTCATGGCTTTGTCATTTAACACCACTCTTTAGTATATAACTGAGGTCTGCAGATTACAAATTAGGTGCATTCTCATTCAAAGATGACTTACTACTGACTAATTATCATTGTGTTATTAACAATAACGCAATAAACAAAAATAAAAAAAAAAAGTCTATTGTGTATGTGTGTATATCATAGAGAAACACATAAACTCAAACCACCACTCCCCCTATCCTCCCGACGACGCCCCCCATTTACTTTGTTGTAAAATTGTGTGTGTAATTAACCCATACATCACACACGCACTCACGCTAAAGTTAATGTTTCGTCTCAGAGAGTTTCAATAGTATTACAGTGCAATCTATGTGTGTGTTAGTTCACATCGTTATATGCTTTTGTGCATATTCTATGTATGGTTATGTGTATCAGTACAATAAGCAAGTGAATCGATGTGATGTATTATGGTGAGGTTGCTTATCATTAATATGAGAGATGAATCAGAAACGGACATAATGAGAGAGATATAGAGTAATTTTCAAATTCAAATCACCTGAAGCTTGATAACTAATGCCATCATAACCATTAGAGAGCGCGTCTCATATCATGTTTGATGTGTACAATAGTATAGGCTGATAGTGCGAATAAAATTATGAAACACCTCAAACTAACTTCAATGTTTATAATAAAATTATTTTGGTTTTAACATAAACAGCAACTCATAGATAGTGTAATGATATGCATGATGCTCTGCCTAATCAGTTCCAACTCACGATAACAGCCTTTGAGTAGACCTCTGGCTCCATTCATGCTGAGACACATGCTTTTCTTTGAAACATGATTGTGACTATTGGAAATGTGACTCGCTCCCGTTCAAAGAACTTGTATGTGGCATAAATGAACATATTTGCTCCGACGATTCTCCAGACAGTGTATTCAGATAATGAAAATAGTTATGTGTTATGTCATTGGATGTGTCTTTACTTATTGTATAGTTGATCGGACAATAAAGTAGACGTACAAAGACGAAACTAGCATTGATTAAGAGTACATTACAGTGTCATAAGGGTCGAAACTGTTATAAGCATAGATTTCATTATCTTATTGTAATTTCAACGACTACTGATAGTACGAGCGATCGCTCTACAGAAACAACCGTAAATAATATGTACGTAAATCACCTTAATAGATAGAATGGTTTAAAAAGTATGGCATGTGTAATTTAAGTGTGTACTTGTCCAAGTGACATTTATTGTAGAGAGTTGTAAAAATTACACTACCTAGGGATGACGATCGTTAAGCCAAAATGCAATCATACGATTCTTCATTTTGAATTGTCTAGCATATAATTCTAGTCATGTGAGAATGATGTTCAGTTTAATATTAGGTATAGATGTTTGACGTTCGTTTTTCAAATCTTATAATGTCTATGTTTGAAATTCTATTGACTGAGCCACATTTTAAACTATTAGTATTATTGCCTTTTTACGCAATGGTCTGTTATGTCTCTCTACTATTTAGAGAGGCGTTACATAAGTTAACTTATAATAGAGTCAGGTTAGTCTATGGCTTACTATTAAATTATTCAAATCATAGTAAGTCGTCATAACTTTATCCATATGGATGCTGTACTGTGTTAGTGTATTGTGTGAGATTAGATACATCAACGCATAATTAGATTACTAAGGGCTGTTTTATGCTAATGTGTTAACTATCTATAGTGTTGGTTAACGTATCACTCTCACCAATTAATAATTCTACATTTAATTAGCAAATCAATCAAGTCTAAGATATACATACCTTTGGGGAAAGAAATATTTGTTAACTAATTATTTTATTTTGCATATATCAAAATTATAAACATAAAAGTTCATCAACAGTAAAACCCACCAATAATGTATGGCAATATTCAGTTATAATGGTATCTAATGCATGACATAATCATCAACAAAAGCAGTTCTACAAAAGAGAGTTTGTTAGATATTGAGAGAACTCTCTCGTCCCCCTATTTCTTTAAAACAACCCTACTTATCCCCCCACCCATCCCCCCAAAAATCAATTAGCTGTTAGTAAGACGTCAGCACGATGATTGAGGCTAATAACTCTTATTGTTTATCTAGTTAGCACTTAACTTTGTTTTATGATATTGCCTCAGACCGTTTGGCGTGCCAGCTCGAATTATGAGCTTAATTAGTGTATAGGCTAATTCTCAAGCTCTTTATCGTCTGATTTGAAACTAAAAGTCTAGCTACTGATCATATTCCTCTTTGAGATTCGACTTAATTCACAGAAGAGTGCTTTTGTATAGTGCATTTTCAGAAAGGATAAGTCTAGGTCGCAGACAACTAGAACTATCGTGACAATGTATCGTATGTCGTACAGATAATGACTGCTTTACGCTCACATAACTGTTTGACACCCATAACATAGTTGTGCTCCTGTGTGTTTAGTAATCCGGCTGCAAAGAGAAAGTAACTTGCACATTGCAGTGTTTTAATATAACTAATCAAGTAGTCGCTTAAGACAGGTGGCAAAAATATTGATTGTGGGTACACGATACACAGAAAAGAGCTTCTGTGCTAATAAGTACTTTTTTACAAACTCCCTGAGAGGCTAACTGTACCTCAATCCGTTGCGCAGTGTACGCTCGCTCGCGCATCCAGATATCGAGGGCGTTGTTGATCGTGTTTCGCATAGTGATGGATTAGGTTAGAGACAGGCCTGTTGATTGTACATCGCTCTAACATATAAATTCTATGAGGTGTGTAATCGAAAGATTCTTTTGTTGTGTTTTTGTTATTTATATGAAAGTCAGGGTAAGATCAATGGTTTGAGGAGGTTGGCCCGCGTCCTTCCGCCCCGTTGAGTAAGCGTTGATATACGTGGAAATAGAATTTATCATCTCGTCGCCGCTCGCCGCCCTCCCCCCCTCCCCGTATGTATATATGTCGCATCCCATATCCCCCCCCCCATCCCCCCCCCCCCCCCCCCCCCCCCCCCCTCACGCTCCCACTCTCTACTATATCCAACCCCCCCCTACATCTCCACAACCGAATTTCATGAATACTCATGTAATATACTACTATATTTCACTGATTATATCATCAGTGTGACAAGCATAATTTGAGATCTTTTTTTATTGTTAGAGAATGGTGTTAACTGATATAGACTATTTATCTGTATTTTGTGTGTTACCGTATCATGCTCTATGGCAGTATTTGGAGAGATGGACAATTCACTTCGTGTGTGGCTAGAGGTCTCGAGATCTTGCATGGCTTTGTCACTGTCTTGTGGATGATCTGTGTAAGGGGGATTTATTTTTTAGAGTTATGAGAACGGATTACACGATCCCGGACCGTACTAGTATAATTTAAATTTTCGTGATTAGGCTAAAAATAACGCATAGCTCTGAAACGGTTAGTATATAAAGCTCCTACATAACAAGGCTATATAAGATTATTTATATGCTACGTCCGCTGAAATATTTTAGAGGGATCAACCACACTAATGGGTAACGGCTCATCGTATGAAGTCCCTCATTCTCAGATAGTTTCCTGTTTCACCCGCACCAACACTCATGCTTTCCCTAGACACTGCGTCAGAAGCAATACAATCAAAAGCTGGTTTTCTATAAGACCTAACGCGCGCATTTCATCAAATAGATAGCAAACATAATAAGGATTCTTTCAAACTAAGTTTCATGCAATCATAGATAATACAAGGAGGGTTTGCCTCTCAGCCATGTTATAAAGAAAGCAAGGAAAATAAATCATCAAACAACACATAGACATATTGAATGATTATTGTTAATTAACCTTACTTGATTAATATCCAATGGATTCAAGGGGAGTTCATGGTCTTGAGGCCCTTAAAAACGAATTACAATAGCTGTGCTAGAATGGACTAGGTTCGTCTCCCTTGGTTCTGTATCAAAGTTACACACTTAAAACCCTAAAAACATTTTATAGTTATAGAGATATCGACGCGACGACGTCACTTAGGAATCCTAATGTCGTCGCCACGTTGATGATTCTAGATCCTTTTTAAGTCGGCCACATCTTGACATCGTCACAAAATTCCATCAACGGCCGTCACCATATTGATCACGACTGAGCGTCATTTATCTTGCTGACGCCATCTCACGCTTTTGTATGCATAAATCTTTAAGAAATTTGGTGTAGGTCTGTAATCTTGTCCGTTTCTTCTCCAAATGATCCCTAGTCACGTGTATTTCCTCTAAAAGCCATCCAAGTGCTAAGAACCTGAAAACAAACGATTAAGCATGTAATATGGGCATATTTGCATGATTTAGAGGGTTAAATGACCCCGAAATAGTGTATAAAATGACACCTCATCTAATACCCCTACACTTGGGATTTGCTTGTCCTCAAGCTAA
This sequence comes from Tanacetum coccineum, assembly GCA_026074375.1. Taxonomy (NCBI): domain Eukaryota; kingdom Viridiplantae; phylum Streptophyta; class Magnoliopsida; order Asterales; family Asteraceae; genus Tanacetum; species Tanacetum coccineum. The sequence goes on along the minus strand of BQNB010163442.1, from coordinate 8,402 downwards.
TGTAATTTTCTACCTAGACAATAGAAATATAAGAGTCATTTAACCTACTCTTTAAAAACATTTTACAACACAACCTTCTAGACCTCGTAATTGAAAGCATGGAAAGTATATACTAGCACTTTTCTTCATACGATGTTTAGGCATTCTCATCTTTTCATTGGTTGTGTAATAAATTTTAACATAATGTGGGAAACGGAAAATCAACACTCATTGCCTGTCATAGCATATAAATTACCATAGGCTTGGTAAAGGATTAAACCTTCACCGCTAGGCGCAAGCATTATTCATTACTATTTAAGAAGTCTTTTAAAGGGTTGTGGGGTGTAGGTGTAAGATAACATTAACCGAAATGGAAATGGAGGGTACATTTTGGGTGGTGAATTTTTGGGTGTGAAATTGGTGTGGAGTTGGCGTTAGCTTAATTATTTATAACGGAATACACGTTGGTTTGGTTGCTATAAGCCAATGACTCGGACTAAAATATACCAAACTCTACACCATTCTCTTCTTTTCTTGACTCTGTGTAAACATGAACATAAAGCAAATGGCAGCTCTGACATTTTTTTAACTCTGTTTTTATATACTTTTTTTTCTTTTCGTACACTTTTGCCACTGTCATTGCTCTAACATATAATACATCATGGGATAGTTTATAGATTCACCCCTCTCTTGAACTTTTTCTTACATCGTTTATTTTCAATCTAAATAATGACCGATTTGAGATGGATCAAAATAACATGGACCTTATTGAGCTCTATTAGGGTAATAAATTACTTCTTCCCACTTTTCCCCTAGTCTTTATAAGATGAATACTTCCATGGAATCATACTCGTGTCTAAAACAAAATAGTTTTTACAAAGGATAAGGACTTAGCAACCGTGTATTAATAATTAACTTGGGTTTTAAAACAATAACTTGTACTAAGTGAGTACATACAAGTAGGACTAGGTGATTTGGGGTGTAACAATTGGTTTAAGGGTGACAATGCTCTTAATTAATAGTCCGGCTTACCAAAAAATTATGAGATCCGTGAATACGATAGGTCTGAGGGTTGTACTTGGGTATCCTGCACTATAAATGAGTGCATTGCATGGGTGTTGGATAGTTATATAGTCGACTTGTGACATAATAACAGTTATGGTTTAAAACTAGGTTAATTCCTAGTGCCTCTATCTAGCAAATCCTAATATTTACTATGCGGTCTCGGGATGCATCACAAAAACAAGTTCTAGAATTTAATACTACCGGTACACTCATATAATTTAATATCGATACCAATGCTCTAGAAAAGGTAACAAAGATCATACGTACACATCCGTAACAACAGAATAGACACATATGACTGCATTCGAACCTTAACTAGAGGAGGAAAGCTAAAGGTTATAAACTTTTACTTGTGTTATCATAATGGGATACGGAATTTCAAAGGATCTAAGGCGAACCTCACATTTTTGAGGTGGAATTTTGACCCTTTTTTTGCTAGTCATACATATTTCTATCCATGAGACGCTATTAATACTCAGTTTTCGTCGGTATGTGTCATAAAAAAATTTAAATTTGGGTCAAAATTACCTTTTTATGCTATGTTTTGATATATTACCTATCATTTTAAGGAACAAGCAAATGGCAAATGAAGGAAATAGTTTCTAAAGCTTATTTTCCCCCTACACTTAAGTTAAATTGTCTCCCGAAATTTCCTTAAGGAGGGGATACTATGACAACCGTGACTTGAGCAGGTTAGTCAAACCGTTAGAGTTGACTAAAGTATTTATATGTGTTATAATTGTGTGCTTATGTGATCTTATACGAGTATTTGATATCATTCCGTGATGGGTGTTCATCTTATTGTGATTGAGTTGTGGTTTTGGTAGCTATTTCACTTCGTTCACATTTTGTGACAATGGAAATGATAGCATGATTTTTATGCGCTGTCATGTTATTTGGTGAATAATTATAGTATGAGCGTAAAGAGAATGTAGTGTATTCTTAGGAATAAATGAAGTCTAATATTTAAGTTAATTAAGCATATGTCTTTTTAATTTAGGAAAGTAATTTATGAAATGAAATTTATAATAGTAAGTTTAAAACTAGTTTTTATTTAAAATGTTTACTAAATTAATAAAGGGTTTTTATAAAAATAACAAAATAAGGGTAAATATACATTTAATAATAATTAAAAAAAAATACATATAGGAGGCCGGATTTTAAGAGAAAAAAAGGGAAAAAAGAGTTTAAGTATAAAACAAATTAGTATTAGATAAGGATTAGGAATTAGGTATAGCCTATAAATACAAAATTTTGTCCTCCCCTTCCCTTGTTCTTTATTCGGCTGAATCCCCAAGAAGAAGAGAATTTTTTTATCAAGAATTAAGTGTGTTGATTCAAGTGTAACCAGTTAAAGGTTTTAGGTATGATCTTCAATCCCATTCTTGTTTAATTCTTCTTATATTAGTAACATTAATTGGTAGAACTAGGGTTTCATTAAAATTCAGTAAACATGTTAAGATGATCATTAATAATCAATTAGGATGTAATTAATAGTGTTTGGATGTGTTTGGTTAGGTGTACTGGTTGTTAAATTCAGAATTAAAACTGGGCAGATTTTTAGGTCATCTTGTAAGTGTCATAACTTGGTCATACTTATAGCTTTTATTGATATTCTTGAGCCTAAAAATAACTACAGAGAGTCTACTTTCCAACCTCATTAGTTTCATGAATTAAAAGTGAGTGAAAGTCAGTCAAAACAATTTTACAAAATTCATTGTCAAATCTAAGTTTTTGGGGCAGATTTTGTATTGCATTTGTGAGGTCAAAAACCATTTCAAAACGACTTTTTAATTGATGGGATTGCTACTGTAGCAAGTTCACGATGTTTATTATTTTTTAGAATTTTTGTAGAATTTTACTAAGTGATTAAATGGGTCTGATCAAGCTAAACGTTTTGATAATCGAATCAGATCCAAATTTGAGTACTTTGTGATGTTGAATTTTTATAAAATAGTTAGGTTCAATATTATTTTTTCTAAAAATCACAGTATTTCATAAACCATTAGGAAGGTAGGGAATGCAATAGGGAAAGTCAATTTGATGATTTAGTATTTTATTTGTAGTCATGAAGTGACTACCAAATTCTGCCGAAAAGCTAGAAAACTCGAATAAATGGTTTAAGGGTATTAGGGTATAAGTAAGGTATGGGAAGTGTGGTAAAGGGATTTATAATCATAATATATACATAGTAGTTCATCAATTGATTATTACATTGTCTTGGGCATTTAGCCTAATCGCGTATAACATGTGTTTTATTTGTGTTTAGTTGATTATGATGAATTTGTGAAGTAGTTGTGAATCAGGTGAGTTTTATAGTCCCATTTTTCCGTTTTGTATATTTGGATGGAAATGATGCAAATGTTTTGAAATGTTTTATTGCTATGATTATGTGTTTTAAATTGCGTACGGACATTACATGACTATTATATGACTATGTGTTACATGTTGATATTGATTGGGATCGGATGAGTACGCCTACTCAGTGTAATTTGTGATATTGATTAGGATCGGATGAGTACGCTTACTCAGTGATACTTATGGTATCGATTTGGGATCAGATGAGTACACCTACTCAGTGTTGGTTATGGTACCATGGGATCGGATGGGTATGCCTACCCAATGTGTGAATATGTTGATTTGATTTTGTGCATGCTAGCATAGGGTCATGATAGTTCATTTTTGTCCTGCCTTGTTTTGTTAATCACAGTGAAACGAGTATAAGTGTGTGTCTAAAACCTATGACTCTCACCAACATATTTGTTGACGTTTTAAGCATCATTTTTAGGTAAGCATCTTGAGGAAAGTGAAGTTAGGAAGCTTGGCTAGTGAGGCCGTAGGCTTGTATGCGGAGTTTATCTCCTAGTTTTCATAACGTACTTTATTTGGATTGATACTTTGAATGTTGATTGAATGTTTTAGGTTTTGGGATATTATCTTTGTATTGGAGTGACTCTTTTACCTCAATACAAGACCCCCTTTTTCTTGTGTTAGGTATTGTCATGACACTTTGTGTCCATTTTTGTTTTGCTTAATGCATTGTAGTTCTCTCTATTATTGACACCATTGTGTTGTGATGATACCTATGATGTTACGCCTCGTGTTTCCGCCTTGGCGGGGTGTGACAGATTGGTATCCGAGTCAATGGTTATAGAGCAGTAGGTGGTTTAACCTAGACTATAACCTAGGAGTCCTTCATATAGCTGCATTATAGGGTTTAAGTGTTTAATTACGTAAGTATTATATTTTCTTGCTTATCTGAAAGCTTTAATTATTCTATTTTTGTCTACTATTATCTAATATAATATATACTATTTCCTTATTATTTTAATCATGTCTCCCCCTGCCCGTAAGAAATTTCGTTAGGGAATCATTATCCCAACTGGACTTAAGCGCTATAAGGACCCAGAGACGGGGCTTAGAATAAAATGGATGAACCGCAAATGCCGAATACCCATTGATCTGTATCTGTGCCAAGTTGAGGAAAAGTTGATTATGAGAAAATTGGAAGGAAACTGGATCATAAAGAAGGAAATGAGAATGATTTCAAAGGAAGGCACAATCTCTGAATTTCCTGGATACACATCATCTAAGGAAGAAGAGGATGAAGAAGAGGAAAAGGAAGAGTCAGAAAAGAAGGGATCGAAAGAGGCGTCAGAATAGGGTAAACTCCTGAGTCTTTCTAGGTTATGCAGCATCTGACAATAAAGTGGAGTCAGATCTCGAGTCCACAGCAAGGAGTGAACCCAAGTGTAAGTAGATGGAAGATACTTGTGAGAGTGGGGTTCGACCCAAACCAAATTCATCTTAGATGTTCCTGCCTATATGTTACCCGACAATCTATCTCGTTTCATGTTTTGAAAAATTTAGCTTGTTATTCTATGGTTGGAGCCATGTCTAGGAATGTTACTTTCGACTTTTGGATTTTCAAGTATTTTAATATTATGACTTAAGTATTTGTTGGAGTATTTCCATGTGTGATGTTATGAGTGTTTAATATTATGTGTTATGTGGTCTGTTAACCTTAAGAAATGTCGTCATAGGAGGGAGTACACTTGTGAAAGGGGGCATCTAAAATTATGGTGGCCAACATAATTATACATGCGCCACAACACAAGTGGACTTGCAAGTATGATTACATGGATTGATGTTGACATGTTATATGTTGGTTATACTTGTATGTATATGGTAATGTATAGAGTATTATAAGATTATGGGATTGGAAATCCTTATTATATCGTCTAATGTATATAAATTTTATTTTATAGAAATGGCTCCAAATCGACGAAGCAATTCTGGAAATGACGAAAACCTCGACATTGCTGCTATCATAGCGCAGCAGATGCAAAACATCATCCCTCAGATTGTTACGCAAGTGACCAACAACATGAACAACAACAACAATAACAACAACAACAACAACAACGACAACAATGCAAATAATGGGAATGGTGGGAACAATAGATGTTCTTACAAGATGTTCTTGGCTTGTAATCCCCAAGACTATGATGGAAAAGGAGGTGCGATAGCACTTACCTGATGGATTGAGAAAATGGAGTCTGTGATATACAATAGTGGATGTGCGGAAAATCAAAAGGTGAAGTATGCTGCAAGTTCGTTCATAAATAAGGCCTTGACTTAGTAGAACACTCAGGTTCGGGAAAGGGGTCGTGAAGCTGCTGTAGCAATGACGTGGGTTGAGTTCAAGGCGTTGCTTGTGGAAGAATTTTGTCCAAGTAACAAAATGGAGAAGTTGGAGAGTGAACTTTGGAATCATACTATGGTTGGGGCTAATCATGCAGGGTACACTGATCGGTTCCATGAGTTGGCCAAACTAGTCCCACACTTAGTAACTCCTGAGTCGAAGCGCATTGAAAGGTATATAAACGGATTAGCACCTCAAATTCATGGAATGCTCCGAGCAACTCAACCAACCACGATACAGAGTGCTATTCATAAGGCTGGGATACTTGTTGATGAGGCGGTCTGTTGTGGTACACTAACAAGGAGTAGTGAGAAAAGAAAGGAAGTGGAAGAAACAAATAAACAAGGAGGTTCATGGAAATATAATAAGAAGGGAAAAGGGTTTGTGGCGACAGCTCCTCCTAGAAACAAAAATGTAGGCTCATAACCTAAGTGTGCTAAGTGTTCTACTTATCATCCAGAAAGTGGACCTTGTAGGTTGTGTTTCAACTGTTAGAAACCTAGCCACTTTGCCAAAGATTGTTAGGCATCGGTTAAGCATGTGACGCCAGTTAGTGCGGTTAGGATAGGAAATAATCAGAGGGTTTGCTATGAATGTGGGAGCTTCGAACATCTTCGCAATACTTGTCCTAAGTTAAACAAAGCACCTGGTCAAGCAGGAAACTATTTAGCGTTTGAGGGCAACCGAAACACCCAGAACAATAGGAATCAAGCTATAGGAAGGGCCTTCAGTGTGAATGCAGTCGATGCCTTATAGGATCCTAATGTTGTGACGGGTACTTTCTCTGTAAATGATCACTTTGCTACTATACTTTTTGATTCTGGAGCTGATTTTAGTTTTATTTCCACTAAATTTACGCCCTTACTAAATGTGAAACCTAGTATTGCAAGACCTGGATATGTAATAGAAGTAGCTAATGGTAAGAAAGAAGAAGTTGATAGGATTATCCCTGACTGTAAACTAGAACTAGGAAATTCCTTATTCACTATAGATTTGATACCATTGGGTCATGGAAGTTTTGATGTGATTGTGGGGATGGATTAGTTATCTTAGAATAAGGCTAAGATAGTGTGTCATGAGAAGGTGGTTAGGATACTGTTAGAAAGTGGTGAGGTACTTCGTGTTCAAAGGGAATGTACTTTAGGAGGCACAAAAACACTGATGAGCACGAAGGCAGAGGAACCGGAGTTGAGCGATATTCCCATTGTATGAGATTTCACTAATGTATTTCCAGAAGACTTGTCGGGATTACCACCGCAACGACAAGTTAAGATCCGCATAGATTTAATTCCTTGAGCGACGCCGGTTGCGAAGTCTCCATATCGACTAGCACCCTCAAAAATGCAAGAGTTGTCTGAACAACTTCAAGAATTGGAAGATAAGGGTTTTATTCGGCCAAGTCATTCTCCGTGAGGAGCCCTGATGTTATTTGTTAAGAAGAAGGACGGTTCAATACGCATGTGTATGGACTACCGCGAATTGAACAAGTTGACCGTCAAGAACCGTTACCCTCTCCCCAGGATCGAAGACTTATTCGACCAATTACAAGGAGCACGTTACTCCTCTAAGATAGATCTTCGGTTGGGTTATCATCAGCTTAGAGTGCATGAGGATGATATTCCAAAGATTGCGTTCAGGACACGATACAGACACTTTGAGTTTACGATTATGCCTTTTGGGTTAACCAATGCACCAATGGTCTTCATGGACTTAATGAATCGGATTTGAAAATCGTACTTAGATAAATTTGTCATCGTATTCATTGATGATATCTTGATCTACTCAAAGACTAAGGAGGATTGTGAGGTTCATTTGAAGTTGGTGTTGGAGCTGCTAAAGAAGGAGAGGTTGTATGCTAATTTTTCCAAGTGGGAGTTCTGGTTGTAAGAAGTGCATTTTCTCAGTCACGTGGTTAATCATAACGGTATTCACGTGGACCCAAGTAAGATTGAGGCAGTAAAGAATTGGAAAGCTCCTACGATGCCGTCTGAGATACGATCATTTTTGGGGTTAGCTAGGTACTACTGATGTTTTATTGTGAACTTCTATAAGATTGTTAAACCCCTTACTTCGTTGACTTAAAAAAACAAAAAGTATGAGTGGGGCGCAGAGCAGGAAGAGGCTTTCCAGACTTTGAAAGATAATTTGTGTAATGCTCCAATGTCATTGCCTGATGGAATTGAAGATTTTGTAGTTTACTGCGACGCGTCAAATCAAGGATTAGGTTGTGTACTCATGCAGAGAGGCAAGGTAATCGCCTATGCATCACGACAATTGAAGATCCATGAGAAGAATTATACAACACACGACTTAGAGTTAGGAGCAGTAGTGTTTGCTCTTAAGACTTGGAGGCATTACTTGTAAGGAACGAAGAGTGGCTGATGCCTTAAGTAGGAAAGAGCGAGTGAAACCTAGACGCGTACGAGCAATGGCTATGACCATTCAGTCTGGAGTTAAAAGAATGATACTGGCAGCCTAGAGTGAGGCGTTCAAGGAAGAGAATGCGCTAGCAGAAAGATTACACGGACTAGACCAACAAATGGAAAGGAAAGAAGATAAGAGCTTGTACTTTATGGACCGTATATGGGTTCTGTTAGTGAGAGGTGTAATAACCATAATCATAGACGAAGCTCATAAGACTAGGTACTTTGTG
>BQNB010163441.1:0-14442 GCA_026074375.1 Tanacetum coccineum | reverse complement strand
AGAAGTAGTGGTCACCAAGCCTCACCTTGTCACCTCAGTTTTCTTTCTCCTTTCACCACACCTCACCACTCAAGTGTTTTGGTTGCTAGCGCGTGAGGGCCCATCTCACCCCATGTTCTCACCTCCCACTACTTCCAGCCTAAGGTGTTAGTCAGTTTGATCGAATCCGTGTCAATTTGAGTCAGGTCAATTTCAGTCGAGACGAAATGAACATACTCAAACCCGTTCTTAGTTAGTCGGGTTTAGGTCGGTTCTATTCGGATTAATGTCAACCCGATATGAGTAGAATAAATAAAAAATGTCATGTTCTATATGTTTACGTAGATAATCTTAAAAAAAGTTAGAAAAAGAAATATAGAAAAAAACCCTTATTTTGGTTAATCGAGTCAACCCGAATCTAGGTTACTCGGGTTAATCCGAATAAAACTATTGACTCGAGTAACCCGAACCAAATAAGTTTAATCGGATTCGGGTTTTGGTCTGGTTCAGGTCAGGTTTTTTTTTCACTCCTACTTGCAAGTTACAAGTTACAAAGACAATAGACAATACAAATTTGTTCTGAAAATGGATTTTGACAAGATGTATCAAAGATCAAATGATGTCAATTGAAATGAACACTGTATACATGAATATTATTGAGAAATATGTTGTGCATAAGATGATTAATGTTAGGCGAATAATATGACAAATTATAGTGTGTCGTCGTGTACTAATTGAAGCAAGCACATTAGAGATGTGTGCAGATGCATCCGCCGATGAGGTTGTAGTTGTCAAGATTATGACATTATATGGTATCCAAAGTGTGGTTTGAACCTAAACGTGCAAGTCAATTGTACAACATTTGCTTCAATGGCGAAGCTACACGGTGTGCATCTTGGAGAGGCCAAAATGCATATAAATTTATTTTATGAGTGTCAAACTAGTATATTTTTACATTAAATTACAGTTACTATACAAAAAACTTCACTTCTCTGCATACTTTCTCAAGCTGTTGGGTTGGTCCCCACATAGCTCCGCCCTTGATTTGCTTGGTTCGGGCACTATTCCTACTTAGAGTTACAACATTAACCGATTAACTTCATGTAATGAGTCATATTTTTCATGCCAATGGTCTCATCATTTCAAATTAATATTCCCCCAAAAACCCTTTATCACTAGAGGTTGTCTAGATACAACTTTTCTTGTTTGTGCTAACATATTTTCTCAATTTGAACTTGACCTAATTAGTATTTGTGTGACAGTTGGACAGTAGTCTCAAAACTGATAATTTAGTTAACCAAAATTTACTCAACCAAAATTTACTCAACCAAAATTTACTCACTAGGATTACTGAAAAAAAATATATGTTGCTTTGGCATGTTCTGGAATAGTTGTCCTTGTTACACTTGGTTATGGATTCATTGGGCCCATGGTATATGGCCCAGTATGTAATTCAACATTACTCTTTTGTCCTATTATTTGAAAAAAGGCACCATATATACCACATATCTTGGCATTTTATGATTTTATTCATCATTGCAATCGACTTATCTTTCATCTGCTACGGTATATAAAAGAAAACCCTATTATTTGATACTTGATATCTTTTGGGATAATCATTTACATTATTTTTGCATTTAGAATAGTGAGATGAACATATATAAAAAATTATCTAAACATCAATTTTTTTATAAAACTAAAATATATTGCAAACTAAAAATCGTTAAGTGACAAAAAGTACACACTTGCGACGATAATCTTTTTATCTCTCAGTAAACGAGCACTACAATATACTTTTGACGAATTTTTTTTCGAGATTTCTTTTAATGTTGAAATTTACGCCATGAAAAATCAAATGTGATTTGTTATTTAAAAATTACGTTTGATTTCAAAAATCACATATGATTTGTGGAAACACATGTAATTTTAAATCACATGTTGATTTTATGTGATTATAGTTTAAATTAAAAGTGACATGATCATATTTGATTATTCGATTTTCAAATTTTTTTCATATACATTAAACCATTTTAATCAAATGTAAAAACATTTATTACTACAAGTTTGATGACATGTAGATATAATCATCAAAACGACATATCACATCATTTGAAATTTGAACAAATCCTTACACAGCAGAACACCTAGCATCACCATAATCTGTAGAGCAACCCGAAAACTAAAATATAAGCAAGTTAAAAAAAAGACCAGTATAAACAACCAAGATTTTAAAACAATGCATAAACTTTATTTTACTATGATCACAATTATAAGGGGAAATTTTCGCTGTATTGCATTGGCAATATCTCAGTATTGTCATATAACTTACTAATCTAAAGTAGACGAGCGTCAAGCAATCCGTATCTATAGTGTGTTCATCCTTGATTATATGGGCGTCAGTACAATCAACATCTCAATATTATCTAACCATTCATGATCATATCATTTTCTACACATTACCATATCATGTTTTTATGCTTAGGTAAGACGATTTATGATCATCTTATTGAAATGAATTAGGTCACTTCTTCATTTGAATAAGGAAATTATAAATCTCTGAACTATGAATTTATAAATTCTCAGTTACAAGAAGTTGGACGCTTCTTTTTGTAAGTGACAAATTATAAATAAGTAGGCTTAAGTATATAACATACGTACAAACAAGTTTCTTTCAATCCGTTTGTACAAACAATTCCTTAATCATTATCATTATTACCTTCATCATCTGTTCATTTCAAAATCTGTATCTCACGTGATTAGCAACTCTCTTACAATCGTTCCTTGACATCACTCATTCCATGATCTCCATATTCTAAAATTTTCTGTTATATTCTGCAATGTAATAACAAGGAAACACACAAGAATCTATACAATGTCAAATGATTTCAATACCACTAGGTATGAAAATTTTGACAAAGACTTGTGATAGCATTCTTATTCGATGTTGACTTTTAAAGGTTAATGAATAACGATTCTTTACGATCACAGTAGCACAGCAGAAGCATGGTAGGCCCATAACCCACAGGTTTCGTAAATCAAAGTATTTCATCACCCATATTCTATCAGGATCTGGAGAAATTCTATTCTTGTGAAAAGAAGTAATTATACTTGCTGGTGTGTGCACATAATTATAAATGCATCACACACATGGACTTGTGACCTGTATTAACCTTACCATAAAATCAAATTATACCCAGTTACCTATATATATATCACTATAACTTTCAATCAATCCCGGAACCGAGATTTCTGTAAAGGGGGGAGACTATAACAACCCCAGAATTTTCATCAAAATGGCAAAACCCACTTTTACTATTTCAGACGACTTGTATGGGGAAATTTTTTCGCTTTATTAGTTTACTTATATAAGCTCCAGATATTCATAACAAAAGTAGAACGAGGCTTCTACGCAACCTCTCTATGACAATCCTGTCTTCATATATGTCAGCAAACTCACAATATGTTACCAATGTACAAGTCATTGAGCATGACATCTAAAATAGCCGTTTTACCTCCGTTTTCATTCTAATTTCTTCACCATCACTTGTGTACAAGCTACTACACTTAATCTACAATGTGTAAACCCTAATTATTCTATTCATAAGCCTTCACACACATATTTACACTCAAAACCCTAATTCAAAACCCTAAACCCTAAAACCAAGCTAGATTCTAAACCATGACACGTTTCTTCATTTTTATCCATTGTAAACCTAAACCAACTCTCAAATAAGTTTTAATAACTTAATTTATAACATTATCAATCATTTTCAAACATCATTCCATCATCATTTCATCATTCTACTTCAATTACACAAGAAATAAATCCAGGAAACCCTAATTGTACCCTAATTGTGATTTTGACCCGTTTACTCATTTTCAGACCATCTCATTCTCAAGTAAGCAACCAAGAGTCATTGTAAACCCATAAAATGAGTTTACAAACCTTTATCCATCATTAACCATCCTTTCTTCAATAATGTACGAGAATTACAAAGCTAGAAAACCCTAAAAGCCTTATATGAACCCTAATTCCAAGCTACGGCTTATTCTTTCAATTTCAACCCATTTTTAACTAAAACCAACGATCAAACTTCATTGATAATACTTTATTTAAGCTCTAGGATCTGTATTCCATCATTCCTAATCAAGAGTATGCAAAATATAAACCAAGAAAGTCAAGAAAACCCTAAACGTGCCCTAATCAAACCCGTGACCTCATTTCTTCAATTCTAACCCGTTTTAACCCAAACCAATTGCTAATCTTTGTTAATCCTTCCTATATCAGACCTTGGCTACATATATTAACTATCCTTAATCAAGTACACATGAAATAAAAGCTTGAAAACTTGTGAAACCCTAGTCGAACCCCAAAACAGCCCGAACCCCTTCACCATCAATTTTGACCCATTTAAGACCCATCCATGTGCAAGATACTTACATGAACTCCTTCTAGAAACCCTTAAGCAGCTTACCCACCTCCTTATACCTTTCCTTGGTTAAAATTGAAGCCACATGATCACCCTTGGTCCTTAAGTCTTGCCGAATTCAAAAACCACCACAAACACCCTCCACATCACCTCTCTAGCTTTCTAGACCTCACAACTCACTCCATAGAGCTCCCACCTCAGTAGCTAGCTTGTACACATGTCCAACATCAGATCATAAGAGTTACTTAGCTTCCTTAGTCACCTTGATCATTTACAAGTATAAATAGGACCTCATATTCCTCATTACAACTCGCACCCACCTTCATCTTTCTATAACCCAATTGGCAGCAATCCTTTGCTCCCATATGATCCTAGGATCATTAAATAAGTTCAAGAAGCGAAGCCCTGAAGAATTGAAGCCTTGGAGTGAAGATACAAGGCGTACGAGTGGAAATACTACCCGAAATGACCCATTTCCACCATTTTTGATCATTGAAGCTCAAACCCAGGTTTTGAATGTTCTACTTCTGCTACTACACCCTTATAATGTTCATATGATCCTAAATATACTCTTGTTAAAGTTTCATAACTCAATTCATGCTCATTTTCCATTTTGATCCAAAACCGTACACCCGAAACCCTAATTTCGCGTTTTTCTTAAAACTAAATGTTATAATGGTTAAATATTGTTATAATCTATCCTAGCAGGCAGATGTCCTTCACTAGATGAGCCAATTTTCCAGAGGCCACGACTTCCTCTATTTGCTTCTTCAACTGATAACAGTCGTTGGTGTTGTGGCCTCCTGTCCCCATGGTAGTCACAGAACTTATTCATATTTTGCTTTTCGGGAGTTCTGATCAAAGGCGGTGGTTCTAGGAAGCTTACGCTTTCCATGGCAAGGATTTATTTCAGAGTCTTGGTAAGCATGGTGAAAGAATCTTTTCTGGGATAAGAAGTATACACCACCATATTCCTTCGTGCTTCCCTTGGGCGCCCCTGTTTCTGGCTCTTTCAAATCCTCCAGTCCATGCCGGACGAACGTAAACTTTGTGTCCTTGAGAAGGACGGACCATTTCTGCTGATCCAGCGGCCACTTCTCCCCTAATGAAGGCTCTGACCCTTTCGAACATTTCATCCACCATTTTGGGTATTTTGTCATTGAGCTTCTTGGCAAGTTCCGGATGACTATGACCGTGCATAAAAGATGAGATGCGTAGAACCAGAGGAACTCCCTTTCTATGTGAGCTTTCAGATTTAAACCGGTCCATGAAATCTTGCAAACCCTCATTCTGCCGTCTTTTGATGCCGTGAATTTCTATGGGGTCTTTAGCATATCTTTTTTGTTGCAAAAATTCTTCCAAGAACTTCTAACTTAGCTCCTCGAAACTGTCTACACTCTTAGGGTCCAGGTCGTCAAACCAGTTTCGTGCCGCTCCTCCTAGGGTTTGACGGAACAAGAGAACTCCTCAAAAATCAAACTCTTTAAAGATCGAGAAGATCGGTATCTTGATGATATCCTTCATCTAGAAGAAAAACTAAGTTCTCATGATCGAATTATTTATAAAATAGGTAAGTCAATTCAAACGATTCACATGCTTGGGAAGAAACCAAATAAAGTTTATGATCCTTTTCTTAAAGCTAGGTTGGGTTATACAAATCCTGAGCGTCTCAAGAAAGCCATTGCAGCACAACCTAAAATGTATGATGGTGATTTAATTCATAACAATAAGTTGGAAATTCATACAACTGATTCAGAGGAAACTTTAAAGGATGCAGAAGAAAGTCAACACAAAATGAGGCACAAAATGGTTCAAATTGATTATGAAAAGTTAAATGCGCTTTATAAAACCGATGTGATTCCGATGTCAAGATCTTTATACAAGACTTTGAGTGAAATCAAAGAGGAACTCATTGAGGAAGTGCAGGAAATGTTAAATATTTTTTGAACAATGGAACAAAAAGTCAATGACAAATCCCCAACAGAAAATATTTTGGAAAATGAAATTGATCGACTTTTGGAAGCATCCATGACAAGTGAAATACGAAATTATGTGTTGCTTTCGGTAGAACAACAAAAACATGAGTTGTTAAAAGTTAAACTTGAGAAAAGTACAAGTGATTCAAGAGATATCCAAGCCAATTTGCTCAAAAGAATCAAAAAATTTGAAAACGATTTTCAAAGATCACAAGCTCAAAGTATTGATTTTGAACTCAAATTGCAACATCAAAAAGAGAAAATGGAATGTGATGTCTCTTGGAAAGCAAAGTTGTCTACATTGCATGATGTGAACATGTTGCGAAAACATCAAGTTGAGTCTACTGTTAAAGAACGAGAAAATAGTAAACATGAATTTCAAAAGCTTTTTAACTCAATCAAAGCAACACAGGCTCGGCATCAAAAAGAAATTAATGAAATGTTTGAAGATGTCACTCAAAATACATATGCTTATGCTGATGTTCGTGCTCAAAATCAAGATATTTTGATGACAATTTCTAAGCTTAAGAGTAAGCTTAAAACGATTGACAAAGGGAAGCATGTGAACACTAAGTTTGACAAATCTGAGACCTTAGGACAACTTCTTTGTGTAACACCGTTCAACAAAAATATAGCAATTAACGCTAAGAATGTGTCAAACACTAAGGTTACTTCAGATAGGTCAAAACCAGTCACTTCATAGTCTACTCCTATAATTGAGCAAAAACAACAACACAATGCGAATGTAATTACAAGAGGAATGTATAAGATCAATCAGGAAGGCACAAAAACAAAGGCTTCTAAGGCTAACACAAATGTTTCTAATTCCACAGGTGTAGGCAGTTCAAATAGTGTTAGAAGATCCAAGTCTAAGGATAATAAATCGAAGAATAATATCTTCAAGAACACTAAGAGCTCATCTACATATGTTTTGAAGACAACAATTAGTGTTTGCTTAGATTCTAATAAACGTGAAACAAAACCTTTGAATGTTTGTCAAACCAATGCATGTATAACAAGTTCTAAGACTGTAAATGCTGTAAACGATGGTTTGAATATGTTGTGTATTTCTTGTAGTCTTGATGTGTTTTTGCATTCTCATGAAAAATGTGTTGCACATAATGCTTTAATTAGGAAATCTAGTGTTAAGAGAGGCTTATTCACTTCCCCCGTACTAGCAAAATCTAAGAGTTTAGGAGCTACATCTGTAGTTGCAAAATCTAGATTCAGTGTTGCTAAAACTCTAATAGCAACAAATACGGTCTCGAGTGTGTTACCACTATCTCAGAAATCTAGTCAAAGTAGGATACTTAGCAGTTACATGAACAATAAAATAGCAACAAGCAGAAAATGGAAAAAGTGGTTTGAATATCAACAAGGTTTTAGTTGGACACCCAAAAGCAAAACTGCGAAATCATAATCTAATGTGTATAAGGGTAAAACCAGTGTTAAATCTATGACTAACACACCGGTTACCACTGACAAATGGGTAGACAAACCGTCCACTCTTCCATATGCATTTGTTTCATGTAATGCATGTGATCTAGCTTGGACTATGGATTGTTGATAGCGGATGCTCAAAGCATATGACTGGTAATCTTCAACTGCTAAGAAATTTCGTTGAGAAATTCATGGGAACAGTCTGCTTTGGGAATGATCATTTCGCTGCAATTACAGGCTATGGAGATTATGTTCAAGGGAATCTCACTATTTGTCATGTCTATTATGTTGAAGGCCTTGGGCACAATCTGTTTTCGGTTGGACAATTCTGTGACGAAGATTTAGAAGTAGCCTTTCGATCAAACACGTGTTATGTTTGGAATTTAGAAGGAGATGATTTACTTACGGGTTCTCGAGATTCAAATCTTTATACTATCTCTATTTCTGAGATGGCGGCTTCTTCTCCAGTGTGCTTAATGTCCAGAGCCACATCAACAAAATCTTGGTTATGGCATCGCCGGTTGTCTCATTTGAATTTTGGCACCATTAACCAACTCACTTCACATGATCTAGTTGATGGGCTTCCAAAATTTAAGTACCACAAAAACCATTTATGTTCAGCTTGTGAACAGGGTAAAAGCAAGAAAGCTTCACTTCCACCTAAGTTGGTTCCAAGCACAGAATCCAAACTTGAATTACTTCATGGATTTTTGTGGGCCAATGTGAGTTGCAAGTATCAATGCAAAGAAATATATTCTTGTGATCGTTGACGACTATTCTCGATACACATGGGTATATTTTCTTCGCACCAAGGATGAGGCTCCAGATATGATTATCGATTTTGTTAATCAAGTTCAAAGGAATCTAAAGGCTTCAATTCTGACGATTCGAACTGATAATGGAACCGAATTCAAAAATGAGAAATTAAGGGCATTTTATGCAAAGTTAGGAATTGTTCATAAAACTTTAATTGCTCGAACGCCTCAACAAAATGGTGTTGTTGAAAGATGTAATCGAACACTTATTGAGGCTGCTCGCACAATGCTTATGTTTTCTAAAGCACCAGAATTTCTGTGGGCCGAAGCCATTGCTACTGCTTGCTTTACTCAGAATCGCTCTATTGTACACACTTGGCAAAATAAAACTCCATATGAGTTGATTCGCGGTAGAAAACCCAATGTTCAATATTTTCATGTGTTTGGATCTCTTTGCTATCCAACAAATGATTGTGATGATCTTGGGAAGATGAAACCGAAGGCTGACATTGGTATTTTTGTTGGTTATTCTGAGTCATCAAGTGGATTTCGTATCTATAACCGCCGAACTAAAAAGATAATGGAAACAATCCATGTTAAGTTTGATGAACTCACGGCTATAGCTTCTGAATGCAACAATTTAGAACCCAGAATGAACTACGTGAATTTCAATGATTCATCCGAAGATTCACAATCCGTACCTTCAACATCAGACTTGGATAATTTGTTTGGTCCTATGTATGAAGAATACTATGTGTCGAGCTCAAAAGAAGTGTCTGATAATTCCGCTGCAAATACTCTTGATAATGACCACACTTCTTCATCATCGTCAATCGTCGTTGACCAGGATGATGCTCCTCCAATAGTAGTCTCTTCGGAAGAACAAGTTGTTACTGAACCAAACTCTCCAGTCTTGAATGAAGTTGCCGATGAATTTGTTCAAGAAGACGTTGCAGATTTTGATGGAAATACGTTTCATAATGCACCACAAACTCCTGAATTCGATGTTGCTGAATCTTCTTCAACTTATCAGGATCCATCAAATATGCATCAATTTCACCAACAACATCGCTCAATTGATAGATGGACTAAGAATCATCCACTTGAACAAGTGATTGGTGATCCCTCAAAGCCGGTTATGACAAGGAAAAGACTTCAAACTGATGCAGAAGTTTGTATGTATGCACTCACAGTCAGTACGATTGAACCGAAAAATATCAAGGAAGCTATGCTTGATCACAGTTGGATCGAATCTATGCAAGATGAGCTTAACCAGTTCAAACGCCTTGATGTTTGGGAACTTGTCGAATGTCCTGTTGGCAGAAACATAATCAAAGTCAAATGGATTTGGAAAAATAAAACTGATGCTGAAAACACAGTTATTCGGAACAAGTCTCGTTTAGTTACCAAAGGATATGGTCAAGAGGAGGGAATAGATTTCGAGGAGTCGTTTGCACCAGTTGCAAGACTTGAAGCTGTCAGAATCTTTGTGGCATATGCGGCTCACAAGAACTTTCCAATTTTCCAGATGGATGTTAAAACAGCATTCCTGAATGGTCCACTGAAAGAGGAGGTTTTTGTTCAACAGCCCGATGGTTTTGTAGATCCAGACTTTCCAAATCACGTTTATCATCTTAAGAAAGCTCTATATGGTCTCAAACAAGCCCCGAGACCATGGTATGACAAGCTTTCCTCATTTCTAATCGAACACCATTTCACAAAAGGTATTGTCGATCTGACACTGTTTACAAGAAGACACGAGGATGACATTTTGTTAGTTCAAATCTATGTCGATGACATAATTTTTGGGTCAATTAAACCAGTTTTTGCAAAAAGATTTGAAAAACTCATGAAAGATAATTTTGAAATGTCAATGATTGGCGAAATGAAGTTCTTTCTGGGACTTCAGGTTCATCAATCTCCCCGGGGTATCTTTATATGTCAATCGCAATATACTATGGATATTCTTAAGAAACACGGGATGGAAAAATGTGATACTGTTAGCACACCAATGGCTACTACTAAACTAGATGCAGATTTATAGGGTACCCCGGTAGATCAAACAAAATATCGTAGTATGATAGGGGGACTTATGTATCTTACTGCTAGTAGACCAGATATTGCCTTTGCGACATTTGTATGTGCGCGTTATCAGGCACGCCCAACTGAAAAACACCTCAAAGAGGTCAAAAGGATCTTTCGCTACCTTAGACAATCCATTAATATGGGTCTATAATACTCGAAGGATTCTGGGTTTGAGCTAATTGCATATGCAGATGCAGACCATGCAGGGTGTAATGATGATTGCAAAAGCACATGCGGAGGCATTCAATTTTTGGGAGACAAGCTAGTCAGTTGGTCGTCCAAAAAGCAAGATTGTACAGCTATGTCATATGTGGAAGCTGAGTATGTATCCTTGTCTGCTTGTTGTGCTCAAGTCATCTGGATGCGAACACAACTGCTGGACTATGGATTTCATTATCACAAGATTCCGATCTACTGTGACTCAAAAAGTGCAATTTCCATATCTTGCAATCCCGTACAACATTCAAGAACAAAACACATTAACATCCACTATCATTCCATCAAAGAGCATGTTGAAAAAGGTACAATTGAATTATACTTTGTCGGGACGGAATACCAGCTTGCTGATCTATTCACAAAAGCTCTTCTAAAGGAAAGGTTTGAATTTCTAGTTCACAAGATTGGTATGCGATGTATGACTTCAACCCAGTTGGAA
Source organism: Tanacetum coccineum (assembly GCA_026074375.1). NCBI lineage: Eukaryota > Viridiplantae > Streptophyta > Magnoliopsida > Asterales > Asteraceae > Tanacetum > Tanacetum coccineum. The sequence continues at coordinate 3,122 of BQNB010163441.1, read as the reverse complement.
CGTCTCGCAAAGTTGTCTTCTTGAATGAAAGATCATACATCACAAACATTTGTAAATACATTTCAAAAACAAAACAAAAAATTGAAAAATATAAAAACTCAAAAAGATTTTTATAAAAAAAATTAACTTAAGGATTCAAACACATATTTTCTACGTTCAAGTCAGTCTTATGATACTGAATTTTTCAAAAAATGGTCCTTCAAATGCATAATAAATGTATCATAGACTGAGGGGGAGAAAATCATAAAAATGATCTTTCACTACTAAAAAATGTATTTTGCAAATCCAATTCCATTCAAAAACAAAAGATTTCTTCTTGTGAAAATTTTCAAGTGTGCAAAATTGTAAAAATTAACAATCTCTTGAATGAGTTCTTTAATTAGATATTTATTCGAGGGGGAGTTATGAAATTTCTTGAAAATTTTCAAAATCTTCTCATAACAAAATGTTCAAAACTGCAAAATTAACTATCGCTCAATAAGTTCTTTAATCAGATTTCTTGTTGAGGGGGAGTTATAAATTTTTCAGAATACATCATCATCAGAAAATGAAATTGTGTGCTTAAAAGCAAAATTAACTTCATTTCGAACAAACTTTGTAAGAAAGGATATTTCAAAAGTGGATAACTGTTCGAGGGGGAGTTATGAAATTTTTCAGTAGAAACAGGAACTTAATTGGAGAAATTAAATCAAAAGGATTATTTTTGTAAAAGTGGTCTAACTTCAAGGGGGAGTTATGAAAATTTTTGGATAAAAAGGGATACGAAAGTAATTTTTGAAAATAAAAGGTGAAAAATGCAAAAAGTAACTTTCGTATGATTGATTGTGGTTTACGAAAGCAACTCAAGGGACTGAAAATGACAAAGTTGGAAAGTAGCTTTCGTAGGGATTAAAAGGTTTACGAAAGAAACTCAAGGGACTGAAAATGACAAAGTTGGAAAGTAGCTTTCGTAGGGATTAAAAGGTTTACGAAAGAAACTCAAGGGACTGAAAATGACAAAGTTGGAAAGTAGCTTTCGTAGGGATTAAAAGGTTTACGAAAGAAACTTAAGGGACTAAAACTGTCAACATGCAAAAGTGTCTTTCGTAGGGTTTTAATAGCTTACGTAAGAAACTTAAGGGACTAAATTTGCCAAAATGTGAAAGTTATTTTCGAAGATATAAAAGGCACAGTTACATACGAAAACTTTATCACTTTCGTAAAAATCAAAAAGTTGGGTTTCGTAATCTCTCTAAGTCATTTGAGCTTTCGTATCTAAGAACTTTCGATCCAAATCGATTTGTTGAACTCTTGTGCTAGAAAACGTAAGAATCGAGTCCTTTTTGTAATCTTTTTGCTATTAATTGTTCTATTTAATTGATTACATAGGTTTCGGTCAGATCTAGGGTTTCGTAACTAAGACATGTTTCGTAACTTTGAAAGTTTGATAAATAAGCTTAAATAATGAAAGTTGATAAATAATATGATGAAATAAGCAGGATTATTAAGCTTATCACATTCTTTATGAAAATCAAAGTTCACGAAAGTAAATGTTCACAGGTTTCGGTTTCGTGAACAGTATTGGGCCAATGGGTTTCGTAAGTGATATTTTGGGCCTAAACAATGGGTTTCGTAAGGGTTTAATGAGATGAAAATTTGGGTTTCGTACAAGGATAATTAATGAGCAAAAAAAATTTCAAACACTCAAATGGGCTCAATTGTTAAACAAAAAGGCATCTTACGAAAAAATTGATAAAATTTGTTTCCAAATCATATTTTATATTAATAAATGGATCAAATGGTGAAGATTACGTCGGGTTTCGACTATTTCCTTAAATTAACAGGATGAGAATTGAGCAATCTACTGACATCCAAATATCATATATAAGATTATGTTTTGTTTAACAAAAATTTTCAGTCATGTGATCAATAATTTCAAAAAATATGAAAAAATGAAGTGGAAATGCAAAAGTGAGCTTCAACTGTCTGTGATCATTAAGTTTCTCATGATTCATCAAAAAGAAAAGTTTAAAGTTTTGGAAAATATTGTTTCAAAAACCGTTCATAAATTAATTTATGACTATTTATTGTACATAATTGGGTAAATGGTCTAAGTCATGTCCCGTTTTGGTCGTTTTCGGCATTGAACAGAATGAGGAGTGAGTGGCTTAGTGACCATCCAATTTATGTTTCATTAGATTAGTTATATAATCATTGTTTTCAAACATCTTTGGAAAACTTGTGATTTTGAAAAATTTATCTCAATTTCTAAATCAAAAAGTAGAATCATAGTGTCAGAAAGTGGTACTCTTTCACTAAAAGTTTTTTAAGGATATAAATTTATACTCTTGGATTTATTCAAACGGTTGTCACAAACTTATGTTTTGCCAAATTGGTATTTTCAAAATCAGAGTATATTTTTATTATTCTTGAAAGAGTATCATTTCACAAATGCTTTTTGGTGAGGAAACTCAAAATAGAAAGAGAGATAAAATCCATACGCGAAAAAGCAAATCAAAGTATGCTCGAAAAAGAAATGCCAGAGCATACAAAATGAGATTAATAGAAAAAAATGGATAAAGCGTATGGCATGTGCCTGAAAAAGCAAGAATAGGCACATGAGAAAGAAAATGATCAGAATATGCTCAAAAAGAAATGTCAGAGCATATAAAACAGACAGAGTGGAAAGAGACAAAACATGTCAAATATGTGCAAATTTCAAACTATATCTCATCTCATTAATCATTTCATGTCATCATACAGTATTCCACATGGCTCAACACGGGATTCCAGTAGGTCAACTTGTTCCACAATACAAACCAGTCGGGAGATGCAACAATTATACGGTGTTGCAGAGTATTCCTTGCTCTCATGAATGCAAGATAGTTGGGCTGATACTACTTGATCATTGTCTCAGTTATGCACTAACTGCAACTGTTGATGTTCATGTTGTGTACCTACAACAATTCTGGAGGACGGTAAGCAATGTACCAGATACTGAGGACACGATCAAATTCATGTTGGATACTCAACAATTCATATACACTGTGGATATGATCAGAGCTAATCTTCATTTACCAGTGGAAACTCTTGAGAATCCATTTGTCACACCAGCCAACATCCACACTATTGAAGCATTCATG
>BQNB010163440.1:0-14443 GCA_026074375.1 Tanacetum coccineum | reverse complement strand
TGCAACTTGTAAACTCTTCCCCTCATGTGGTGCATGTAGATGGTTAAACATTTGATTAATAAAATTGATGAAGAAGTAAAATCTCCCACACTTGTGTCTTATATCTTGCACTATCCACGTGGCGTCGAACTCATACCACAGGGAAAAGTATAAGTAGACTGCAACCTCTTGACAAAATCCTCATTTATCCTATAAAATGAGACACTTAGCACAATAACGTAACTCCTTTAAGTGATAGCGAATGTGAGCATTGAGCATCATAAGAAAAATCACACATTGCTAGATTCTTCAAGTCTTCGTCAACACCATTTAAGCACAAACAAGTTACCTCCAAATGTTGTAAGCCATTTGAGATATGATAAGAACACACATCTGTGAAACTCAACTACAACATCAAATAAGCAATATTCAATTGTCTTCGTAATCACCTCTTCAATAAATCTAAAACGAGCCATAAATCCAATAAGAATAAACTATTGTGAACAATATTTCTATCCGAGATCCAAATGCGTCTGTTGTCCAACATCGGACAAAGCTAGCAGTATAAAGTACTCTAGCAGTACTAAAAATCAAGCCCAACAGTATTAACCTCACTGCTTTTAAAGCTAGCAGTATTAACTCACGAAACAAACTTGGCAGTAGTAATACTCTTCTGGCAGCACTAACGTACAAATACTAAGCCTAGCAGTAGTAATTATTTAAACTACTCTAGCAGTACTAATTAAAATGAAGCAGTACTAAAAATGAATGAGCAGTACAAACTTTCAAGACAGCAGTATTAACACCTTTGAGCCTAAACGTGTAGCACTTCATTGGCAATACTAAAACACGAACAATAGTAGTAACACGCTGTCTAATTTCCCTAGCAGCATTAATAAGCACTACGTTTATCCATCCAGCAGCACTAACCACATCTAAAAGCAGCATCAAAAATATTTATAGAAGTTATTTATAGGACCAGAATACAATCCCTAAACATTAGGGATTTCACATTTAAAGACAAATCCCATCCACGAATTGTAACCAACATCTTCCATAACTAAATCGAATCAGAAACACAAATACACCAAAACACCATACCTGCTGTTTGAATAAATTCACCAGTACCTGCTGCTTCTAGCGATTAGGATTTTTAATACCCTAACGATGAGATTAGGGTTTCTATGGAGATCGTTCTTTTATAAACCCACGCAAGATCAACAACCTGCTACTATCATTCTAAACCCACGAAAACCATTAATCGTGCAAGTACCTGCTGTAAACCCTTGCTGCTTTTTCTTTTCGTCATACCGCACATTCAATAGTAAAAACATTCATCATAACATCAGACAACATAATAATTAATTATCAAACAATCAGCGTCATTAGCAGCTTCAAGATTTCAGAGTCTACTATGAAAAATCCTTGTATACTCCTGAAAACATGAAACCTTCCTTCACCTTTGTCGATAGCCTTTAAACTCATACCTTTTGTTTAAATGATTTAGGGTTTAATATAAAACCCTACTTTTTTTAAATACGCCATCAACAGAAAATAAAACTAAAACTAAATATCAAATCATGTTTTCTGCTTTTATTTGAGTTTATTAAAGTTACAGACCCTAATTAACCTTGAACCTGAACAGACCTTCATCTTTTTCTGCATTGTTGTCGCGAGTACCTGCTGTTGCACATGATCAGATCGAAAAGCCTTCAGGAACTTATTTTGTGAACAAATTCAGAATTAGGGTTTGCATAAAACCCTAATTGCGCCGTCATAAAAATGACACAAAAACCTTGTATAAACCCTAGATATCAAGAGCAACCTGCTCTGATACCAATTGTTGAGAATCGTTTAGCCCATCTAGGATTAGTTTTACAGATAACTTATATACGCAGCATAATAATAAAGAACAATAAGTTATCAAACAAGGTTTTACTATTATTAATCTATTGCCCCAAGATCAAATGATCCTTGGGGCTAAACTAACTAATACATAAACTAACTAACTATTAGACTCTCATTGGAGAGATATAACTATGATGGATAATCTAAAACAGGCGCCTCTAATGCCCTTTATATAGAGGGTTTACAAGAAAACTTAGCTTACATAGGAAGCTAACTTAATTTATCACATTAAGTCCTTGTTGTTTCATCTTTCTTCATTTATGCATATGTAGTTTTGTAATCATCAAATATGAGATCCCAACAGTTTTGTTGAAGTAAACTACGTTTGAAACAGAAAATCGATTGATCTAATGTTTATGTGAACTTGATTAAAGAATGGGTTGATCGTAACAGAGTAGTCACATTAATGATGTCTCTTGGGTCGATTTATATGAAAGTTAGATGTGAAGGCTATTTGGAAGATGTTGTTGAAATAAACTGCATGGACAATGCTTATTATCAATGTTTAAGAGTTAATACATATTTTGTGTTAGCTATTGATGAGTCGATTTCAGGAGCTGATGTAGCCATCTTGATGGCTTAGAGTTAGGAAGTTGTTTCTGCTTCTTTCTTTGGTTGTCATAAGAATGTTGTGTCATTTATATGTCATTTTTTGGTTTTGCACTATGGTGCGTTCTTGTTGTTCCCATGTAACGGGCTGGGTTGTAGGACTTCACCTATACCTTTTGTATTTAAACGCTTTTTTGGTGTAATACTATTTACCGGGGAAACCCTTTACCCAAAAAATATATGTACTTGATTATAAATCCAAAAAATAGTACAAAAACCTAAGGTAGAATTGAACTTATTACACAATCAACTAATGATCTAACAAAATTGAACTTATGAATTGCCTAAGGGTAAACACCATATCTGAACAACTTACTATTTTCAGTGTCTCATTATGAACCATGTACTAATTTTAATATCATTGTTAACTACCAAAACCCCTAGTAGCCGATCATATCCCGTTGTTACCGGTTTGACCGGTCGTCTTGACTTTTTTCATTTCTATGTTACTAATTATACATACCACGTCATTGATTATTTCCACCTCATTAATTACAATTGTGCATTCCACTAACACATTTTTTATAAAAACCACGTTATACCGTTATACTTGCTACCAAAAAAGTGTTCGCTCAATTTACTATCACAAACCCTAATTATGATCCATTAACCATTAATCGAATCAGTTTGTTTAAGGTAAATTATGGTTGGCAATGTATAGATTTACTGATGTATTGCAAAACCCCCAATTTTTGTTACCTTTTATTTTTTATTTGTTTTTTAACTGGTGAAAGATAGTGGTGTCATTGCCGTTTACTGTCAACCTTTATCACGATGAGCTATTTCAGGTTAACCCATTAAAGTATGTTCATTTTGATAGTAGGGTCATTGATGATGCTAGCTTCGATGGTATGTCATTCAAGGATTTTTTTAGCTACCATTAGAAGGTTAGTTCTTGTCAGTCCAACTAGTATGTTTTACAAAACCCTAGTGATCCAGTCAATGCTTTAAAATTGCTAAAAAATGATGAGGATCTTGGTCAGTTTATGAAAGCTTGTTATGAAAACAATCTTAAGATTGACTTGTTCATAGAGCACAATGGCTATGGCATTATGTAAATGATTCAGGAGGACCTACATCCTAAGAAACCTATTAGTCATATAGACTCAGACTTAGATGGTGAGACAAATGTTCCATTAGATGATGTAGCTAATGTTGTTGAGAAAATTGAACATGAAAATAAGGGTAATATAAACATACCTTGGATGACCATAAATGACCCATGGCTAAATTATACAATAGGTGCATTGGTTACTTATAAATGGATAGCACAACACTATGCTAGGGGCATCATTCAGAACCTAAATATGAGCATTAGATTCATGAAAAATAACACAAGGGAAATTTTTTTGATAGATGTCAGTTTGGGTCAATGCAAGAGGGCAAAGCAGTGTGCATTGTTTGATCATGAAGGAGGTTTAGTAGGCCATTATAGTAAGCTATGGTAGTATAGGCAAGCAATTCTTGACACAAATTCAGGCTCTACATGTGTATTAGATAATGAAGTGAATGATAAAGATGGAAAACTTTACTTTAGCAGGTTTTATGTTTGGTTTTATGTTTGTTTTCATGGTGTGAAACAAGGATGGCTTGAAGGTTGTAGTAAGATTATTGGTTTGGATGGTTGTTTTTTGACCCATACATGCAAGGGGAAACTTTTAACTTAAATGGACAGAGATGCAAATAACCAGATGTTCCTAATAGCTTGGGCTGTTGTTGGAGTTGAAAACAATGTGAACTGGAGTTGGTTTCTATCATTGATTAGGGATGACTTGAATCTGGGAGATGGAGGAGGCATCAGCATTATATCAAATGGACATAAGGTATGTATAGGACTGTAATATATTCCAATTCTGTTAATATTCTTACCACCTTATTATTATTCTGACTACTTGCCTTGCTCACCATTGGTAGGGATTGCTTTAAGCTGTTGCAGGCTGGTTACTAAATGCTAAGCATAGACAGTATGTCAAGCACATTTATGCCAAATTCAAGAAGAGATGGAGTGGGTTATAATTTAAGAGGCTTTTTTGGGGTTCTGCTGCAACATCAATGGAGTCAGTCTTTCTACAAAAATGGAAGAAATCAAGATGTAATGAGAAGGGCACATAAATGGTTGGTGGAAAGGAATCCCAATTCATGGTGGAGGGCATATTTTGAGATGGACAGATGTAGTGCAGCTTTTAGAATGGGTATTTTAGAGAGTTTTAACTCAAAGATTGTAGGAGCTAAAGGCAAACCAATAATTACCATGTTGGAGGACATAAGGGTTTATATAATGCAAAGGATGTTTTTTCATGAACAAGCTATATTTTGACAATAAAGACTCAATCACACCATCAGTTAGAAGACTGATGGAATACAATAAAATGATTCAGAGGTATATGATATCACTTTTACCTTTATTTATTTATGACATTTATGATTCAACTTAACACACTTACTATTTCACACAGGCATTGGTTAGTTTTTGCAGGTGGTTATAGAGAGGTAGAGGTGAGGAGGAGAAATCAAGATTTTGGTGTTAATCTACACCAAATGAATTATGTCTGCAACATGTGGCAGTTGAGTGGGATACCTTGTGTTCATGTAATGGCTAGGTATATGCACATGAAGATAAATCCATATTTTGGAGTTGATGAATGGTATTCTCAATGTAAGTGGTATGAAGCCAATTAGTATTCAATCAAACCTGTTTATGGACCAATGTTTTGGAAACCAACTAGTCAACCACCACCATTATCTCCTGTAGAGAGAAAGATGCCTGGGAGGCCTAGAAAAAAAATTAGACATCTAACAGAAGATGATAACCATGTACTTCCTAGGGTGGGTAGAGTTATGCATTGCCACAAGTGTTGGGAAACATGACACAACAAGACAAGATGCCCTAATCAAGAAAGACCAAAACCTACCTATTTGAGGTCAAAAGGTATTGTGTTTTAGGAGGCCCCATTAAGCAGCATGCCACCATCTACTTCAAACACTATGCCACCACCTCCTACACCATCTTCTTTAAACACAAAGCCACCACCTCCTACACCATCACCATCTACTTCAAACACTATGCCACCACCATCTGGTTCTAACACTATGCCACCACCTCATACACCATCTGGTTCAAACACTATGCCATCACATGCTACACCTGGTTCAAACACTAGTGTAGGTTCTAACACTATGCCATCTGCTTCAATAGGAACAAACAAAGGTAAGTGTCCTTTGATTCCTAAAAAAAGAGGCAGACCTGCCAAAAGTGGTGCTTCTAGCAGCAGAGGTGGTTCTAAGGGTGGTGCAACTAGCATAGGTGGTTCTAGGGGGTGGTGCAACCAGCAGAGGTGGTTCTAGGGGTGGTTCTAGCAAAAGAGGTAGAGGTTCAAGCAAAAGAGGTAGAGGTTCTAACACTATACCATTCCAAGGTTTAAGGGATGAAGCATAAGACGAGGTAATGTACCAACTTATACTATTTTCACTTTTAACAAATTTATGCAACTGCTATGAGTTTTAAGGGGTGTTTAGATAATGACTAACCAAATATTAACTTATCTAGGAACATGAATTCAACATGGATATGTTGCTGTGTATGAAATGGAAAGAGAATGAATAGCAATTGATGAGGATGACCAGTTTTAAGAGGAGTGTACTAAGGAATTTGATCATGTAGAAGAACATAGGGCTCAAGACAAAGGTATGCCAAAAGATGTAGTTGCTGGAAAATAACCTATGACTGAAGATGTAACTGCTAGAAAATAACCCATGATTGAAGATGAGCCATTACAAGGTGGAGCAGACTTAACCACATAGGAGAGCACAGTTGAAGTCAACCCAAAACCTACCAGATCCCAGAAATCCAAGGCAGCTGAAGTTCTAAATCAATGAAAGAATCTTCAATCTAAAAAATGAAAAAAATGCAAGTTTGATGAACATGGTACTGGATCTACTCCAGATAAGGCATTTGATGTTGAATGATGCTGTTTTATTTATGTATTTGAACATTTCAGTCTCTGTAGACGTGGATGAACAAATACTATCTTTTGTAATCTGGGTTAAACAATAGATAGATAGGGTTTGCAACCAATGGTTGGTTGCATATTTTGTAAGACAAATACTCTATTTTGTACCCTACCATGTGGTACCTAGAATATATGCAGATGACTTATTTAATTTTCCCTCTTGTTTTTACCCATTTTTTAACTTTGGTAATTGAGTTTCTTGTCTGCAATTAAATTGCCTTTATGTTAAAGTGCAATCAACAAAGCTGGACCACTTTCATTTTGTGTCCTATATATTGGATTTAGTGTTGTGTTGTGCTGTCTTGATCTTGAACCCATAAACCATTGTATTGGCATGAGTGTTGTCTGATCTTGAACCCATAAACCAGACATACAGTTGACTATACAATTCAAAAACACACCAATAAACTACAAAAATTTGTACAAAAATGCCATTGTTGTGGCTTTCATTAACAGCTTACAAGAAGCTATGAAAATCATCATTCATTACATCACAAACTAGTTAACTACAGACCAAACTACAAAGGGTAAACAACATAAGGAATAACAAAAACATAGCCTACAAATAACATCTTCATCAACATAAACACCACCACCATGCAAGCAATCATGATCTTCATAAAGCTGCAACCTTTTTTGCTTTGTTCAAACTTTGACACCAACCCATCATGCTCAACTTAAAGCCTTTCCAACTAATCTTAAGACCTTAGATGCTCTCTAAACAAAAACCTTTGTTCAGGATGTTGAGTTACATACAGTTCAAACATCTGATAGTTATACCATGGACTGCTAATCTCAGGATCAATCGACTAGAAGTCATCACATTTATTCAAACCAGCAATCTGAATAGGAAAGGTAAAAAGTTAAAAACACCATATCAGCAAGCAATCAGAACTTTGCCAGTTTAAGGAAATTTAAAACACCATATTAGCAGGCAAGCAATCATCTACCTAGAGTCGTACTTAGAATAAAATTAAGGAAATTTACTTACATTTGAATTGCGACATTTTAGAAATTTTCTAGCAGGGTTCAAATATGTCCATGACATACGTTTAACCAAAGGAAATCTACATTTTCAATAAGTTGGTAATCTACGACGAGAAGTGGCTGATGATGATGACATTTACAATTAATTAGGAAAATAAGTAGTGAATTAATTTTGGTTGAGTTGAGTCCAAATTAGGGTTCCTAAAAAATAGGTGAAAAAGGGGGTGAAATGGTGTTATGATTTGGTGAGAATGTGTTATAAAAGAAAACCGGGTTACAAACCGGGTAAGAATATGGGCCAACCCATCATACAAACCAGATACTAGCGGCCATCGTGGATTATATATAAAAAAATGACGTGGATATAACCGGCTACAAGCCAGTTTGGTGGTTAACAATGATATTAAAATTAGTATATCGTTCATAATGAGACACTGAAAATAGTAAGTAGTTCATAAATGGTGTTTACCCATTGCATAAAAGTATACAAGTATCTCATATGCTATAAGTAGAAGGTGGATGAATAGTCTGTCATATCTATGATATATAAAAATATATATTAGACCAAATTATACTATACGGTTCAGCCATGGACAGTTTATTTGAAATAGCTTTAGCTTTTTTAAAATCAGTTTTGATAAGCCAATCCTACTTTTTGTTTTGACACATCATAAGCTAATAAGCTATTTTCATATATATATATATATAATATATATAAATATATATATATAAAATAAGTAAATACATTCACATATGCTATAAGTATGACAGGTGGATGAATAGTCCCTGTCATATCTATATATATATAAAATATATATAGACAAATTATACTATACGGTTCAGCCATGGACAATTTATTTGAAATAGTTTTAGCTTTTTTAAAATCAGTTTTGATAAGCCAATCCTACTTTTTGTTTTGACACATCATAAGCTAATAAGCTATTTTCATATATATATATATATATATATATATATATATATATATATATATATATATATATATAGATATATATATATATATATATATGTATATATATGTATATATATAATATATATCTACATTATATATAACAGGAGACATTTGACAATTTTATGCCACGTTATAATGCCACGTCATCACGAATGCTAGCCATGTCATCATGCCCTCCATGTCATTAGTTTTTTTTAATTTTTTCGAATTTATTTTGACATCACGAATGCTAGCCATGTCATAATGCCATCCATGTCATTAGTTTTTTTTTAATTTTTTCGAATTTATTTTGACATTATTAATTTTTTCCCATATTTTTATGATTTTTTTTGTAAAATTCAGTTTTTTAAAAAAATATAAAATTTTGTCCCTTGCAAGATTTGAACCTGGATCTACTAATTTAGAGACCAACACCTCAACCAATTGACCAAGCTAGAAGTTGTGTTAGACAATGTCAAAACAATATTGTTATGCTTAAACAAACTCTCATATATCAATTAGTTTAAAAAATTCATGAGCTTTAGCCGTATTAAAAGCAAATCCATTAACAAACCCTAAACCTACTGCGAGTCAAAACAGGTATGAAAAATATCCCTCCTTTTCTCAAAACTCTAATTATGAACTGTGTTATAATTTTCTCAAAACCCTAATGATGAACATTGCTATAATTTTCATATTGTGTAGGCATATGTTGGTTTCTTTTTTCCTAATGATGAACATTGCTATAATTTTCATATTGTGTAGGCATATGTTGGTTTCTTTTTTTTGCAGGTTAATCATCTTCTTTGTTTTGTGTTAAAGGTGTGTTTATTTTCTCAAAACCCTAATGATTAAGTTTGTTATATCTTTTAAATTGTGTATGTATGTTGATTTATTTTTTCTATGTTGGTTTAAATTTTTCTTTGATATGCACATAATTCAGATATTTTGTATTATGAAATATTGGATATCCCTCTGCCAGAACTTCAAGGTCTGAAAACTTTTAAAGTTGCTTTTCATCATGCAACCAAAGATGAAGTAAGTGTTGCTAATTTATAGCCATCCTTTTGACTTCTGTTTGGCATGTTCTTTTACTAATATGTTGATTGTAATTGTTAGGTGCTTATACATATTATTAGATTTCCAAAGCAAACCACGGTTGGTGATGTAATTACTGATCTCAAGACAAAGGTAACCCTAACAAAAACTTTCTTTACTAAATCTCAACCAAATTTTCATTGTTACTGATCTCGCCGGATGGGAAAATCATTGTTACTGCTGACCGTGATTTTAAAATTCGTGTAACACCCTTTTCATAACTCGGTTGGCATTATATACACCGTAATTACAATCCAATTAAACACGCTCTTATTTTTGTGTGTATCGCAGGTCACTGTGTTCCCAAAGAAACCTTTAGATGGAGCTCATGAGATACACAAGTCCTGCCTTGGACATGCAAAGTGAGTGAGTGACGTTGGTGGCATAGTTCTTTATTCTTTTTAGGAAATTTGACATGGATATAATTTTGGTTAAACTTTATGCATATTACTGTCAGAGACTGTACATGCCTATTTCGAGTGCAAAGGTTGAAGTTGATTCGCTCAAGTTGTATGAGGAGCCAATTACTGAAACTACCAGTATTGCAATTGCTTGTGATGATAGCTGTGTGAGAATTTATAGCATCTCTGATCTAGATGGATTCACTTATCATAATCATTGCCAAGGGTCAGTGGTGAGATATCTGCCTCTTCATTAAACCACGACTTTTGTAAAATTAACCTTTTCTATAATTTCATATTATATTAATTTTCACAAATGTGTATTCAGGGTGTGTATTAAGTGTCACTTGGAGCCCAGATTGGAAAATGATATATTCTGGCAGTAGTGACGGGTATGCATCCTTTTTTTATTTTTTTATTTAGCGATTCAATTTAATAAGCACATTTGAAATAGTCTGTACTTTGGATATTTAGTTTAGTCACATATTTTAATCGTCGTTTTAGGGTGGCATGTAAAAGGTTTTAAGTTTTCTAGGTTTGCATGATTATTTCAGGTTCATAAGATGCTGGGATCCTATATCGTGTCATGAAGTATACAGGATTACTGTTGGTCTTTACTTGCACAAAGGTATATATACTGATAACTTTATGTACATGTGCACTCCACATTGGTTATACCAATCATTATTTAGCGAATCGGATATTTTGTTTCTATTCTTTAGGTGCGGTATCCTTGTAAGCGCAGACAGTAGTGGCAGTGTTGAGTTATAGGACAGTTTACATGGAACACTCTTGCAAGCACTCTTACCACAAGGGTGATGTTAGTGCTTTGGCAGCCAGTCCTAGCAATACCAGGGTGTTTTCTGCTGGATGCGATGGTCAGGTATTGGATTTTCATTTTTAAACATTAATATGTGAAGATGTTAATATATTATTTTATTTTAATAATGATAACAATCTATAAATATAACATGGGCATGATGATAAACTATTTTCTGGTTATATTATATAAGCTAGGAATGTTGTAGGCTCTACAGGGCATGAAACTTCTTCTAATACAACTAAAAAGTGGTCTACATTGGCTATGTGAAAGCTCATACACATGATGTGAGAGCCTTGACTATTGTTGTACCCATCGATCATGAAGGCATGCCTCTGTACTCGTGTATAGATAATGCTTACATATTACTGCTACCACTATTAATATTCTTATTTCTGTCACAATGATTTGCCAACAGATGTATTACCTGAAGACAAAGTGAAACGAGCCCGTGGTTGGAAAAAGCCACTTGACTTTAGTTACAATAAGTGGGCCCATATGGACGTCCCCATGCTTCTATGGCAGATTTGTTTCCTACCTGGCCTTTGTATACAATCAGGATTGTCCACGGGGGTATTTAGTCTCTGGAAGCAGTAATTATACTGTAAGAAATATACGTGCATCCTGACATTTGAGTCATTAGACTTAGCGGTCATTATCTCTAACTGATAAATTTGACAATTTTATGATCTAGGTTCGCTTGTGGGATCATACATCTGGATTGCTTCTTCATACATGTGAAGTTGGATCACAGGTTTATTGTGTTGCTTTCAACGTAGTTTTTATGAAAAATGTATATGGAAGAAACCTCATTTTACATCTTCTTATTTTTTCCTGAGAAGGGATTGAGAAGCCCTTGGCCTGAGCTATTAGTTGAGATGCAAGACTATGATTATTCTTTAGACATGTGGACCTTATTTGCATGTTTGCTGGAATGGTGAGGCTCTCAACCTAATAATTTTGGTTTATACGGAGTATATTTATGGATATTCCTGTGATGACTGTGTTTTCTCATCATTTTTTACATCTCTTGAGCTGATTTAATATGCTGATTTTTCGTAAGGAATCTTTCTTTTATGGTCATAACAACTAGGATCATCTTCTTAAAAAGCCTTGAGAAATTCGCTAATGGTGGTTTTAAGAGCTTACAAACATTACAAAAGAACCTACCAACAAGCTAAGGTAAGCTATAATCATTCTTTTTATAACCTTTTTTTGTTTATTACGATCACAGTCCCATGTTTAAGAAGTTGTGTGAAAACTTATAACTAAAGTTTTTAGATAGGATATTACATATGCACTGGTGTATATATCGAATTTGTATCATGTCCACCATGAGGGGGCATGGTACAGACCTTCTTCCTTCATACTGCATACTTCTGTTTCTTGTGTAGCTGTTATAATTGATCAACTTTTATTTATTTGTTTTCCTCTTGGTTACTAAGAATAAACAAGAATTTAAAATTGTTAATGGCAGGAAAGACAAAAGAAGCAAAAGATTATGGACTCACATCAGGCTTAACGTGACCGAACTGGTATAGGATTTCAAATAATATGCTTGCAGCATATAATGTTTTCAGGTATCTTTTGTTCGTACTTTTTTTTCTCCAAAAGAAAATTCTAATTAACAATGGTCTTTGCTTAAAAATGCACAAATCTCATTGGCCGTCATGGGGGAATATTTCTCACATTTTATCTTATTTTGGTTATAACTTACCAGGTTATCTATACAATCCTGGAGCTACAAAGCTTATGATAGACAAACAAGGTTTTGTGCATACTGGGGATCTTGGGTATATTGATGATGACGATCAGTTGTTCGTTGTTGACAGAATCAAAGAACTGATTAAATACAAAGGTTTTCAGGTAAACCAAGTTTTGGTTCTGGGTCAAATGGCCTACTTTTTTTGGTTATGACCCGAACAAATTAATCATAACCTAAATCCGTTTTAGGATAAGGCTGTCGGTTTTAGTTCTTTAAAACTGTTAGGATCAAGAAAAGTCTCGGTCACTTCCAATATTAACTAGTCAAACCCGTAGTTAGTCAATGTCTAGTATGATAAGCTAATATGGCCCAAAGGCCCATAGAAAGCCTATTAAGGCCCATGGACGGTTATGTTTGTAAGTATAAATACCTTCTCCATGCTTTGGAGAGGGTGTTGGTTGGTTTTGTATTCTCATTTCATTTATGCATTATATGTTTCTTACTTTCTCTCTCTAGAATACATCCTTCCTTCCACTTTCTCTCACTAAGTTCCTACTCATTTCATATCAAAGATTACTTGTATTCTTCAATTGGTATCAAGAGCCATGGAGTGGTGTGTTTAGTTTTTGTGTTTATTGTTTTTGGTTCGAGTGTTCTTGCAAAAATTTCGTCCTTTTTATTTTTTTTTCTTTGATTTCAAAGCTATTGTGTACACTAAAGGATTATTTACCTTGGTAAATCTGATCTAGTATCTTTATGATATAGGTGTACAAGCTTAGAATCAAGAAAAATATCATTTTTGTTACATTTTTGTGTTCGAAAATCTTATAAAGAGCAAAATCTTGATTTTAAATTTTTCGGCTTAAAAACCTTAAAGTTTTCATTTTTCTTGTTCCTATAGGTTTAGTAACACTAGTTGTACAAGTATTTTTGCAAAACAATCATCAAAAAGGTGTCTTTTTGTGTTTTTAAGTTTTTGGGTTTCGTAGTAGTGGAAGTCGAACAACTCAAGTCGAACAACTGAGTCGAACAACTCGAGTCGAACAACTGAGTCGAACAACTCAAGTCGAACAACTGAGTCGAACAACTCAAGTCGAACAACCTTGTTTTGTGTTGTAACCGAACAACTTGACTCTATTGAGAACCGAACAACTCGACTAATTGAAACCGAACAACTCTCTTCAGTTAGAACCGAACAACTCGACTAGTTGAAACCGAACAACTCTCTTCAGTTAGAACCGAACAACTCGACTAGTTGAAACCGAACAATTCTCTTAAGTTAGAACCGAACAACCCGAACTCTATTGGAACCGAACAACTTCCTTTAAGGGAAACCGAACAACTCAATTTTTCAAAATTATACGGTTTATTTCGTTGACTTGTAAAATCCCGTGAAACATTTAATTGTTTTCCCGGTTTTGTCAAGAATTGTAAAATCCCGTGTAGTTTCATTAATTAAAACACTTAAAAGACAACTTAATTAAACACAATTACTTTCTACCACCGTCCGATCAACCAAGTAATCCTTTAACATACACATTTCTCAATGACGACTCTTGCTGACAAAGCATAATGGAAAAGGATATGTATACCTATGTTGGAAAAGGATATGTATGACTCTTGGAAAAGCATAATGGAGTTATACATGATGAATAGACAACATGGACTAATGATCCTTGAATCCGTTGAAAATGGTCCACTCATTTGGCCTTCAATTGAAGAAAATGGAGTGACAAGGCCAAAGAAATATTCTGAGTTATCTCCTACGGAAGCAAATATCATTCTCCAAGGACTACCACCTGAGGTCTATGCATTGGTAAGCAATCATAAAGTCACCAAGGAACTTTGGGAAAGGATTCAACTTCTAATGCAAGGAACTTCATTGACGAAACAGGAAAGGGAGTGTAAGCTTTATGATGAATTCGATAAGTTTGCTTATAAGAAGGGGGAATCACTTCATGAATTCTACTTGAGATT
>BQNB010163439.1:0-14443 GCA_026074375.1 Tanacetum coccineum | reverse complement strand
TGGCATTTTAAGTCCGTTTTTGGTTATTTCAGCTCGTTTTTAAAGGTAAAAGGTATGTGTAATTAAGCACATACCAGTAGCCGAACCACTATAAATCTTGGTGTTTTGGTTTGATTGTTCCTTCTCTTATCTTTTTATATTGTTGTGATTGTTATTTACTATTAGTTTAGATATTTACTTGGTTGATTCATATTGTTGGTTGGTTAAACATACTACTCGAATCTAAGTATTTTGAAAGCAAAATGAACATGTAAACTATTCATCCCCTCCCCCTCCCCCCTCTCTTCTAGTTTCCATAACATATATAATCGCATAAACAAACACATGCAAACATACAAACACACAATAAACATATTAAAAAATCATTTTTAGATTTTATAGTTTTTAACATTTTTATGCTTTTTTTAAAGCATGCAGGCAAACATACACAAACAAACAAGGTTTGATTGTTAGTTTTTAACATTTTTATGCCTTTTTAATCTTGAGTAGGATACTCGGGGAGTGGAATAGGGTGAAGAAGAGCTTCGTAGCCAAACCACTATAAATCTTGGTGTCTTGGTTTGATTTTTCCTTCTCTCATCTCTTTATATTGTTGTGATTGTTATTTACTATTAGTTTAGATATTTACTTGGTTGATTCATATTGTTGGTTGGTTAAACATACTACTCGAATCTAAGTATTTTGAAAGCAAAGTTTTAAAACAAAAATGAACCTGTAAACTATTCAGCCCCCCCTTCTAGTTTCCACAAAACCGCCATGACCAAACCGCTATCAATATTTTAATAAATATATCAAACCGCTACCATTTAATAAAAATTCGAAATAGTGGTTTGGATTATTTTAATTATAAATATAATCTTCATCAAACCGCTACCTCTTAGCGGTTTGCCTACTCATAATAAAATAATCAATACAATCAAACCGCTATCAGGCAAATACTGCAAACCCCTATTTGGTAAACATTGTAAACCGCTATCCAGACTATCATGCAAACCGCTATCAAGAACAGGCAAACTTCTACTAGGAACACTAAACTTAACTTCAATTTTCTTGCAACTTTGTCCATTCCAAATGTAATCCAATGTATCCTAAGGCCTTTTAATCTACATGCAATCCATTTTAAACATTCAGGACCTTAACATCTCATCTAATTCGAGCCTTAAGCAACCTGTTAAGCCTTAAACCTTTGAGAAACTTATAGGGAGCATGTAAACTTGACTTGCTGCACTACTATTTCATTAAAAGCAACAACCAAACATGATGAAACATCTTACAACAACAACAACAACAAACAGATGTTGACTTTTAAAAGTCAAACATCCTACGATATTTATCAATTCGAGCAAATAATAGAGAAGAGATCTCAAACGAACATCACAACATCATCATTACACCCTAAGGGACAAATCCTAGAACTAAAAACATACAACCAAACACTCATATTAAATTCGATCAAGAATGCCACTTAAAATCAATCATAGACCACAATTGTGTTTGATCAATGGATATCCAGACATAGAACATTAATCAACAACCTTAATCGCATCTAAACCTAGTTGCAAAACATATATCCAAACAACAATTTTAATTTTTGAAACCCTAGGTTCAAAATCTAGAGAATCTACTTGTTTTAGTGTGTTTTGGAACGATTCCATTAAGTTACAGATAGATCTAAGGGTATTGAACAATATTTGAGTGATACCTTAGTGTGAAAAACATGGAAAATCGAGGAATGAGTGGTGGCGATTTGTTGGTGACGAGTTGTGAGTGTGTGTGTTTTTGTGGTTTGACCAAGTAATGAAGGTTTGACCAGAGTGTCAAACCGCCACCCTTTTATACTAGAGATTTGGGAATTAGCAGTTTTGGTCCCTTATGTTTCTAACTTTTAACTTTCGGTTTAAAGATTTTCTAGGGTAAATAAGTTTTAAGGTTGGCAGATTCAGTCCTTGTAGTTTAATAGAGCTAGGAAACAATTAGCGTATTGCACATAAGTCCCTAACCTTTATAACTTTTGACAATTTCATACGTTTGAGTTAAAATTAATTAACTCCCCCTCAAATTATAACCCCGTATAATTACAAAACCTTTTCCATTAATTGTGTGATGAGTTTAGAAACCCATTTTATGCAATAAACTTAAAATCACTATCCCCCTCAAACAGTGACCCATTTTCTATTGAAAGAGATGTAGTCATTATTTGAGTTGAAAAGTTTATTTTGAAAAACACGAATTGATTAAATTTCAACACCATTTTTCCACAGCGATTAACACAAATAATTTTTAAAGAATCAATTAAGAAGAAAATTATTTGGTTATAAAAACGAAGACTTCTCTTTCGAAAGAAGAACAAAGCACTGAAACGTACATTGTTCCCTGGATGCATGGATATTAAGTAATCTATGCCCGGGAGAAATTAATCACCCATTGTCAGTATAACACCCCGTGTTTTAGGGTCATTGCCGTCGTCAATAAATTCACAATGTATCTTTTGTATTGTACGCGTTTGCTTTTAAATCGTAAACGTTAAGTTAAATCGCGTAAGCTAAAAATTAGCGTTCAATGTAAACGGACATCAAACGATTAAATGTTTACATCAAGCAAGTGTTAAGTAATTATTTTAATGATAATTATTAACTTTGTTCATTGTATTTTTATTAGTTGCGTAAATTGATTACGTTTCGCGATAAATTGCATTTAGGCATACCCGGAACCACCAAAACTTTTCTACGCTTCAACAAATACCCACATTTATACCCAATACATAAAAATTACAAAAATACATCACCTATATCTCTCTATGGCCGGATATGGACCAAAGGATACAAGAAAATCTCATAAAAGAACACATTTCCATGTTTTCATGGGATAATCTCAACTATTAGGAGACATCTATCCAATTTCTTCAAACTTTGACCAAAGACTATGACCATGACCATCCTTAAGACCCTCTTTGTGCTTCCTTGACTAGTCATACATGTGCATTACTTATACATTGCATGAGATAAGAAATCATAGCACTTAACACTTAGAAAAAAATCAAAAACACTCTCCTTTGTCCTCCCTCCTACCCACGGCTCAAAACCCTCAATATAACCAACCCACACAAACTTTTATACCACTTATACAAGCATACACACAACATATCTAAGACCTACTAAGATGATTTGAAGGTTTGATCAAGCCTTTACAAGTATTTATCAAGAAAAGGAAGCTAGGGTTTATAATTGGAAAACTAGGGTTTTCTTGTTTGCAAGCTTGGTTTAAAAATCTAAACAAGGGTTTAGATTGTATTTCTCATCATCATACATCACTTTAAGGTTATCTATAAACCTTTATGTCTTTACTTTTCTCATTTTTATAAGTATATATGTTCTATATAGTTAAATCACCATTTAGGGTTTAAACATGTTAAATGGATAACTTACTTGTGATTATGATTTTTAACACTTTTTCATATGATATGAACTTGTGATCTTGGACTAATGGACATTAATATAAGTATCACATATGTCAAATATGGTTATAAAGGATTTATGGTAAACTACTAAAGTGAAAAGTACATAAAACAAGTTTTATATCAAAGTATACTTATTAATTATAAAGGGGCTGTTTGGATTTCGTATTTTAAACAGGGGGTTTGACACTTTATAAAAATAATACGACTCATGACGATTCCAAAAAGGTAAGAAACTCGAAAAACGGATTAATAACGAAAAAGATACGATAAAAATACGATTTACGTTAATACCGGGTTTTATAAAACTATTTTTATAAAAGTACTATTCATGACAGAAACTTTTATTTTTGTAAACCTCATAAATCAATAGAACTTTCAATTACGAGAACGTGCTCGAAAGAATCGCTAAAAACGGAGCTATAACGAATAAGATACGACATTTACGAGTTTACGCTAATTGAAACGTAAAAACGAGTTTATAGCTGTTGTGAACAGTAAAAACACTATTCATCACAGAATGTTGAAAAATTAAAAATGTAATATTTTGATCACTCGTCTTAGTACGAAAGCGTGGGCATAAGAAACGTCAAAATCGGGCTTAAAACGCAAAAGTTATGCTATATTTACTAAAACGGTAATTATAAACGTTTTTACTTATTAAACACAATTTTACCAAAACAATTAGATGGTGATTGAACTATATAGACCTATATGTGGTATTAGTTAAGCAAAGTGCTATATTACTAGGGAGTTTCATAATGAGGCCTCTTCGGGGTGGCGTATCGACGAGTTGTTGGATTTACGATTTAAAGTGTCCTAGCTCCTCATACGTTCACTACATGACCTCTTAATTATGATAGCCCGAACGATAGTATGATGAGCTATATAGGAATATATGATATTGGTTAATCGAAGTACATGGTACTTATACGACCTTAATTTAAATAGGTTGCATCTGACGATTTGCGTGACGCATTATCTGTGATATTTGGATTATCAGTAACTCAAGGTGAGTTCATAGCCCCACATTTTTACGATTTCATGTTTATAAAACTATGGGGTGGAAACATGCTTTGTTTTATAAATGAACGCAAGTGGATATTTTATATTGTTTACATGTTGCCTAAGTAGCGATTAACCAAGTGAGCCCATTATCATGATCTGTCAATTGCATAGATTTAGTGTTAATTAATTATGCGAGCGCGTTGTTCATGAATCGTCTATTTGGGGAAACGGACCTCCCGTTTGATGACTAGTATCACCGGGAACGAACGTATAGCATGTCGAATTTGGGGATGTTTTCGGGTTGAACATCTAATCGAACGGAAATTGCAATTATATTTTATTTGCATGATAAGATCGTCGAGCTCAGTGTCATGTGCTTAGGATAATGTAATCTGGTTTTGTTGATGTCTGCATGTGTTGCATTATCACGGGGAAAGTCTTTGTGGTCCTACAATATATGATTTATCAAACTTATGAATTCACCAACATTATTGTTGACGTTTTAAAGCAAATCGTTTATTTAGGAGATCAGTAAGCATAAGGTGCTAAGGATACATTTGTGATTTTGTTTTGGGATGTCATGCTAAAGATTGGTTGTATTATGTTTTGGGAAAACTCATGTATTGTGAACCAGTATCTTTGTAATAATAATAAGAAACAAGTTAAAGCCTCGGGCTATTTGTATCAAATATTTGTTAAATCCAATGTATCAGTTTTCTAAATACTTTTTGTCGTTCTATATATATCTTGTGTTATTGATCTATGAAGTAACACGCCCCGGACATTATTCCGCTGCGACCCAATTTGGGGGTGTTACAAGTAACCTTCGACTTCAAAGTTGAAAGGCTGTCTTGATAGCCTGCCCGCTTCTGACTCTCCAACATCATTCTATCAAGACTCACCTTATGCTCTTTGACATTAGTATAGAGAGTAGATATCTTCTCCTGGAAGGCCACTATAGTGGGGTTCTTCTTAAACTCAGTCATAGCAGCCTCATATTTAGCTCACAACTCCTCACACTCTTCCTCCTTAGCCCTCACCCTGTCCTTCATAACATCAAACTCGCCTCTTAGCTTATCAATAACCTACAATAGCTTATGGGACATCATGTTAATAGCATTGTCAACTACAGCTTATCTCGCATAACATTAGTCATGAAGATCCAACAACTCTACATCTATGTGGTTGTCTAGATGATTCTGCCAAGCTGGAGGAGTAATAGCAGAAATCTTGAGGTGGTAGGCAGTAGCATCTTTAAGCTCAAGGACATCAGGGAGACCTAAGAAAAAAAGAAGACAAACATAGTGGTGAACCCATGATGCAAAGACAATACAGAGCAAGAATGAAAGTCTACCTTCGTCATCATCAGACACTGTCAAGTAGGGAATATCATCCTTCGAAGAAGAAGTCTTGGTACGGGTAGCATAAGAGGTTGAAGACCCAGGAGCAAGTTTTCTCTTGACAGGAGGCCTAGATGACCCTCTATAGTCTTCACTTTATTCCTTTATTACTGAGCAAGTAACTTCCTGAGTGAAACTATCAAACAATTCGAGCTTTGGGCTTTCCCTAGAATCTGCCGTAACCTCTATAGGCTGGATCACTAGCTTTTCGTCGGCTTTTAGAGGCTCCATGTTTACTGAAACAGATGAGGAACCAATGCCGAAGCCCGGGGAAAGTTCCTTGGGCAAAAATGATAAATCCTCATCATCTTCGGTGTAGATAAAGTTCCTGAAAGCCATTTCTGCAAGAAGAAAAAGTAAATCATGTATCAGTGAAAAAGGAAAATGAAGAAAGAAACAAGAAAGATAAATACCCTTGCCGCCCGCCATGATCGTAGGTCGTTTGGTATGTGCTTAATTACACATACCATTTACCTAGGAAAACGGGCTTAAACGACAAAAAACATAACAAAAATACATTGTATTCGTGTGTTATCATCTATATTGTGCAGTAAACGGAATTCGACAAAAGACAAAAGACACGAAACACTAAAGACAAACCGAGCACGGATTTGAAAGGCGGAAAAGTCAAAGTCAAAAGTCAACCGAAAAGTCAACCCGACAAAGGTCGAAGTCAACCGAAGCCGAAACTGAAGAAAATTATCGGGCAACCCGAACTTTTTTATTGGGCCAAGTCGCCCTATAAGGCCATCAAGACTAGGCTTATATAAGCCTTTTATCTCAATGGGCTTATTTCCAAATCTGTTCAAGTTAAAAGGGCCCAAAACACATTTAAACAAGGCCCATGGCCTGATCCAGCAACCACTCTGGTTAAATGACTGTTAAGTCGTATTAGGTATAATCTTTGTTAGCCCCTTCAATCGTTAGTCTTAAGGACTAACATGTGAGTCATTGGGGGACTAAGATGCAACCAACAAATCAACCAAGGACCAAAAGATGCAGAGTAAAGGACTGTGGCTGTAATTTACTTATTCTCCTTGAAGGATTAAATGTTGCCATGTTTAAAACTGTAAACTTTAATCAATTTTGGGCGCCAAATTGTTACTGTGCTTCTCTCCCAAACTACGTGACACTGTAGCACTCTTCCACAACCTGCCAAAAACCCATCACTCTCACGAACCCCACATACTTAACCCCACATCACAAACATCAATTTTCACCCTGGCTATCCTAAACCTTCCCATTGGTTGAGATTTGAAGACCAAATTCAATGGCTGTGATGAATTTTGCTTGGAGAGCAAGCTAAATGGATGGTTGTGATAAAGACCTTGAAGTCTCTCTCCAAACAAACACAACAAGCACAGTAGCTTGAAGATTTTGTCTATAAATAGACTAGTTATTCACACAGTTAGGGAGTAGTTTTTTTTCAGTTTATGTGTAATTTACTTTCATGTGTTAAATTATGTTCCTTTAAATTTTTGTCTTTGTAATATCTTTTTAAAAGTTAATGAAAGTTTCAGTTTTATGAAAATTATGTCTTTTAAGCTCTCTTATGTACTTAAGCTTTGAAGTTGTTTACAAGTCACTCTTATAAACGGTTATAAGTTTAGAGATCCATTTGGAACTTGTTTAAAGTCTTTCAAACAAAATCTCACAAGTCACTGTTACATTAATAAAAATCTGTCAAGAATCTTTATGGAGCATGGTGAATCAAGGATGGCCATGGGCGTAGTGCGTATTGGATAAGCTTTAGGAGGTGATTTGAGTGTTTAAGTCTTACCAAAAAGCAAATGGACCTTTGTAAGTTCCAAATTTACATTTTCATCTCATTGTATGCAATTTTTATGTTCAGCTTATTAAACTGCTTATTAGTGCTTATTTCTTAGTTTTTATTGCTTATATGATCTTTAATATACCTATGCTAAATCTGTTTTAAGCTTGTACCAAGTGTTATAATCTG
This sequence comes from Tanacetum coccineum, assembly GCA_026074375.1. Lineage (NCBI taxonomy): Eukaryota > Viridiplantae > Streptophyta > Magnoliopsida > Asterales > Asteraceae > Tanacetum > Tanacetum coccineum. The sequence continues at coordinate 6,621 of BQNB010163439.1, read as the reverse complement.
TTTTAAGTTTAAAGAATGTGTTATGTCTTTAAAGGGGTGTTTGGCAAACAGTACTAACTATTGTAATGTAATAGTCATGATCACTCTTTTTTTATTGATTCTTAAAAAACCATTATTGTTTCCTTAAAAATTAGTTTATATGCAAGTTCAATCAAGTTGTAATCAAGTTTTAGATCGTTAGCGAGTTTTTTATAAACAAATTTTCTTAACTGTGGTAAAATTTAAGTTTTTGTATGCATTTCTTTGATTTTTAAGATTAGAATGTTTAAGTGGTGTTTTAGTGTTCTAAATTTGTCATATTTTGAGTTCACTATCTGGTCAAACAACCTTATGTTTTGGTTTTGGGATTTTACCTCCTCTTACCCATTTTAACAAAAATGTCCAAATTTAGTCTGAGTAGGGCTTTAGATTAAGCATTTTGATAGTTTGAATGAGTTTCAAACTCATATTTTTTTGATGGATTCTTATAGTTAGGTATATAAGCTTCATCTTTGCTTTTTTACCTTTTAGCCATAATGTTCCATTAAGCCTTTCGAATTTAAGCTCAAAAGTTGAGGTTTAGTCTGCCATTATTTACAAAAATGCCACTATATTGCTTATTTTTATTTTGAGCTTTTCTGCTTATCTTATTAGCTCATTTTTATATTAACTTGCTTATTTAGGATGGCTTTAGGTTAGTTTAGCTTATTTGTCCTTTTAGAAGCTTTTTGAGCTTATTTGGTTTAAGCAAATATCAAAAGAGTTAGTGTCCTTAGTGTTTTAAGCAAAATCTTAAGTTTTGTCAGCTTATAGGCTTATTTCTGAGCTTATTTAAGCTTTTCATAAACGGTTGTAGTTAAGAAAAATGTTTATTTTGATGTCCTTATTAAGTTTGTGCAAAAAGATTTAAAAATATGGCAAAAAAGGAGGGTGAGGCCAGGACTCGAACCTGCGACCTCCCCCTTATACACACACACGCCTTACCACTGCACCAGACCAGGGCAATCTGAAAGTATTTGCCCTGGTTGGTACTTAAGGTTAGTGTTTCTTTGGTTTTGTATACATAAGTTATTCGAAGCTTATTCAGGCTTTTTAGGGGCTTATTGGTTGAGCTTATTTTCTGGTTTCATTTTTATAAAATTCTGCTCATCTTTTAGGACTTTTTATGATTTTTTTTTTGGATTTTTAGGATTAAGTTTGATATTTTTAAGCATTTATTTAGTATTAAAATCTTAGAAAATTCATAATAAATAAAAAAATTATCAAAAAAATATAATTCTTTTTTATAAAATTTTCTTTTTATGTTTTCTAGGTTTACAAATAAAAAATTAGGTGTGGGGCTTAATTTTGACGTAGTTAGTTTTTAGACGCGTTTTTAGGTTCCCGTTTAATGTTTTTAATTTCGTAGATGCTTACGTTTTTAATTTAGAATGCCTATTAATTGCTTTTCCCCGTAGTGTTAGAAATCAAATCCCAAATTTGTATTATTCAAGCATAAAATTCCTAAATCAACAAAACCACGATTTTCAATTCACGCCTCGTCGGGAAACGACCGGGAAGGTTTTTTGGGATTTTACTTTGGATAAAAGTAATCTCTTAAAGCCTTACGGAATACTTCTCTCTACTATTATTGATATTATCCTTATTATATATTTATATATTATATATTTATTATATATATTATTTATATATACTAAAAGGATCAAATCAATTTTTGGCGCCGCTGCCGGGGAGGCTGTGTTGCGATTTATCAAGTTAAAGTTTGTTGTGCCTTGAAGAACCTTCCTCGTGAAGTTATTGCTTTCCGTTTGTGAATATTTTCTTTTATTATCAAGTAATCATAAAATCCAAAAAAAATTGAAAAACCAACAAAAGAACCGTGATGTCAATTGTTAATGCGGCTCACCTTTGGGATTACGAACTATAAGAAAAGTTTAAGGCGGGTTGATCCGGCGATCTTCGACCCTAAAGGAGAAGGGTTTTTAATAAGCTTCGCGCTGACCAGCTCCTCCGCTTTTTTGTGAGTTTTTCTAAAGAGCTACCGTAGAATTGTTGCTTTTCGGGGTTTAACCAAAATATTTTTCTTTGTTTTTTAATACATAAAAATCCAAAAATATCCTTCTTAACCCCAAATTTGTTTAATCCTTCTTCTTATCCCTCTAAATTATTTAATTCTTATGGCGTCATTTGATTATCGTTTGAATCCTATTCGCACGATTAAAGAATGTTCGTCTTGTGGAGCTGGTACAAAAATATCTGTGATTGTTCTAAAGGGGGTCTCGTAGTGCAAGATTTGTTCTTGATGCTCTCCCCCCCCCCCCCCCCTCCCTCCCCTTTATCCCCCCCCCCCCCATCCCCCCCCCCCCCCCCCCCCCCCACCCTCCCCCCCCCCCCCCCCCTCCCCTCCTTAATAAAAACCCGACCTTGTCTCAACGGGACCCCGTAATTGTCCCAAGTGTGGAAACCCGATTGATGGTCTATATTGTCGACACTGTGCTCTATTACGAAAGAAATTGAAGGAAGTTTGGTCTACAATTTGTTATGTAGATGAAATTTTCCAAGACTTTCTAAACACTTCCGAGTCATCCAATGACAAAACTAATGTTGTTAATGCACCTCAAGAGCCATTGTACTTCAATCAGGGTCCGGTGAAATTCTTCACAAGGCCTCCAAATATTGACCACCATTGTGTTACGGGTGTGGTGATTCGTTAGACGGTATCTTTTGTCAATGATGTACTTGTGAGTCTTGTGGGAACGGTGCTTATTATGGCTATAATTGTCCACTGAAAGTTCCGACTATCTCTAATCCGGAACCATGCCATAATCAAAACGTTGATGAGCTCCTATAAACTTTGCCAAGTTTTCATCCGACATGCTATTCTGGAGATAGAAGTTCATTCACTTATGATTCCACTCCTAATTTTGTCAATGATTCTCATAACTTTTTCAACCCACCTTCACAACCCCCGACGTATTCTTGTAAGTTTTATGGGAACGATGCTCATTATGGTTACGATTGTCCACCTCAAGTTCCGTTTATCTATAATCTGGAACCGTGTTACAATCAAGACTTTAATTTCCCATTAAATTTTCAATGTTTTCAACAATAATATATTTGTTGTACCCGCTGTGGGGGCCCGCATGAGACTTTTCGATGTCAACAAGTGATCTTCTATGAGCCTTGTTGTGAAAATTGCGGGGGTCCTCATGAGACTTTCCAATGTCAACCAATGAATGAAAATTATTATGAGCCAAATTTTTGCGATAATTCTAATTCTTCTGGTTTTGACCAATTTCAACCCTCGCAATTTATCATTGATCATATTAATTCAATGAATGATCATCTAAAAGCTCAACAAGTGTTGAATGATTCTATGAGTGAGCTTCTGAGTGTTCAAAACTTGGTTTTACAACACGCAAGGAACCAGTGGTTACTCTTGATTTCTTTTACTCCCTGAGCCCTTCGCAATGTCGGGAAGATTCCCATTTAACTACGATGATGACTGATAACGAGAAAAATTCTATTCCCTTAAGAGAAATTATTATTTCTGAACTTCCTCCGTGTATTGCAATCACACCCGTTTTATTAACCGAGGAGCCCATTGACTCTCTTATAACGGAGGATAAGCATCTCGGTACTATTTTCGAAACTGATCGCGGAATTAATAAAGTCTAGTGTTGAGGACCTTGTCCATACCCCAAGTGAGTCCGATGGTATATCCGAAAGTGAATGTGATTTGCCCGTTTGTGATGATTCTTCTCCGAAAAAGGATGAGGTGTTAGATGATATCATTTCAATTCCACCGGGAAATGGTAATGATCATTTTAATGCCGAATCTAGTCTAATTGAATCCGTGCTTAATCGTGATAACATGATATCTTCTCCTAAGATTGATTTCCTTCTCGAGGAGTTCGCCGGTGAACTCGCTCTTATCGCTCCAATTCCACCGGGAATTGTTGAAGCCGACTTTGATCCGAAGGGAGATATCCGTTTTATTGAAAATTTGATGTATGATAACTCTTTTCCTCGCCCTCCGGAAACTCTTAAAGATGATTCTGAAACTGTCATCGATTCCAACAATGATTATTCTTCGAGTGATAACGATTCGCTTTACAGTGACGACATCGATTATGTTGAGGCATCACCTCCCGATTCTGAGCTCGTCAGCTTAGAGGTGGTGGAGATTGTTATCCCGAAAGTTGGAGGGATTGATACTGATATTCTTCTAACAATCAAAGACGATATTCTTCGTGAAAAATTATTAAATGTCAATCTTCTTATTGCTAAGATTGAAGCATTAAAAGATAATCCCACTCCATCTTCCGATTTTGTGACCAAGTCTTCCTCCACATCTCTTAACTTTTTCTTGGAGGAGACTAACACCTTTGATAATTCTTTGCCTGAATCTGAGATTTTCTGCTTTAATTTGGAAGAGAAAAGTGGTGGCAATCCCACTTCTTATTCTGATTTATCTCTTCCAGATTATGAAGCATTCTTTTGTGATAGTGAACCCGATTCGGGGGATTTCACTATGGATGTGGTGGAGGATATTTTTGATAATCCAACAAGAGAACCAAGAGTTCATGTGCCGAATGTTTTACCCACCCATCCCACCCTCATTGATTTCGGCTTTCACTCTGCTAGTGAATCCCTCGGATCTGACCTTGTAGTTTCTTTTCCTTTCGGAACTAGAAACAAGATTTTCGATCCAGGGATATTCATTGAAGTCCAATCCAAGAGATTTCTATCACCGAATGAATTTTCTATCTCATTCATCCGTGATCCTATTTCTCCAGTGTTTGACACTTTGCTCCCATTTTCATCCGAAAATGAGGACAACGTTTTCAATCCTGGTATTCTTGCTTCTAATGAGGAGAAATCTCCTCATCTCTTATCTCATCAGGGCTTTAAAGCTTTTGCAGCTCATTTCTGAAACCCCGATGATGATTTCTGGAGGGGACATTCCTATCTTAGATGTTCCGTTTCTCCATTTCTATCATCCTTGACCAGCTCAAGTATGGGGGATCGAGCCATGCTCAAGACACGGTTAACAAAAATAAGTGCTTCGTGGGTGGCAACCCATGCTTATCCTAATATATTTATAATAGTAGTAACGAATAAGTGTGTTGTGAGGAGGCCCGCCTCTTCCTTTCTCGTGTTTTGTGTTATTTGTCAAGGATTGCTCGGATTTTGAAGCCTCTCGTGCTCATGGTTTTGTCCTTCGTTCACTCGAGCTTCACATCCTCAGCTTCATTATGGGAATCCAATATCCAAATCTTATCGACTAACGTTTATCTTTATCCATACCTAATAAACGACTTTAGATGTATGTAGAAACCCTTCTTAAAACATTGAGGACAATGTTTGGTTCTAGTATGGGGGGGATTTTTAATTTGATTGTGCCTGCAGCCGTTGTTTTCACGTAATCCCGTTTTTACCACCAAAATACCCAAAAAAAGAAAAAATTTAAAAATTTTCAAAAATAAAATAAGTGTTTTGTCACAATTTTGACTTTCCTGCTGGGTAGAATAAGAATAAATTTTGACTCGATCGAGCGTGTTGAGCTCTAGCTTGTTCCTTAACTTTTAGACTAAGCATTCGCGGATCTTTGCGAAGAACGGAAAATGATAGAGTTAAGTATGAGTTAGATGCTAAACAAGGATTAGTTGGAAATCTTAAGAGCTCATAAGTGTAGTTTGTGGCTTTTCTCTCCCATAAGCTTCTAACCGGACTAATAATACGTGCTCTCTTCGAAAATTAAACTTAAATCAACAATTTTTGAAGTATGGATGATATCAATAATAATTTTAGTTCAAATTTATACTTAAATTCTCTAAAAAGAAATTTTCTCTATATCATGGTAATATAAAGTAAAAAAAAGAGGTAATAATAATAATAATAACTGTGGGCTAATAAAAGTTTACTGCATCTTGCCGGCTCACAACCGATGTTGCAGCCTTCTAAAAGGTCGAGGATTTCCTTAGTTTAAAGGATGTGTAATTATATTAAGTGTAATAAATGTGATATAATAAATATAGGAAAAATCTCTTTTTCTTAAATTTAAATATGCTTTTGAACTAAGACTATTACATTTTAAGTTGTGTTTTTTTCTAAATAAGCTATGTATATACGAGAAACCTAAGAGTCTTTGAAACCGAAGGTCTGTGAGTCTCGATACTAGTCTCTGTGGGGTGTCAAAAACCTGGTCACTTAGTCGCAAGGTTGGGATGTGCCAAGACGAAAGTCGCTACATGGGATGATCTCTTCTTCAAACTCATTATTCTTGGGTGGAACGTGAAGCATAGAAAATTTGCAAAACGTTGATCCATTGTTGAAATTCGAAATAAGCACATTCACCCAAGATATAATAATTGCCGGGAGCGAAAAGTTCATAAGTTACAAGTATGAGTAGTGTTAGCATCTTAACTTATAGTTATCGGTGATTTCGTTTTTAAGCTTAGTTTGGGACGAGTGAAAAGTCGAGGACGATGAATTTATCTTTTTGAGCATTTTAGGATTAAAGTGTTTCTTATTCCGTGACCCTAAAAGTAATAAAAATAACGGAAGTCATACATGTTAGTTGCTTAAAAAGAAAAGTATAAAAAATGAGAAAAAGAAAAAAATGCAAAAATATGTGTG
>BQNB010163436.1:0-10614 GCA_026074375.1 Tanacetum coccineum | reverse complement strand
CATAATTCTTGGGGTATAAACGACCCGGTGAACACTTACCGGTTAAACGTACGATATTTTGTGTAGAGTTTGCTTTTAATCGTTGTCCTCAATGATTATTAGTGAATTTCTTATACTTTGATATTACACGTATATATAATTTGAGTCGTATCAACTATGTATCTAACTGGGCTGAAGCACAAACTCTACCAACAAACGATGCCAGAGTTGTTATTACTTTTTTGAAGAAACTATTCTGCCATTTTGGAATGCCCAAAGCTCTCATAAGCGACCGAGGAACTCATTTCTGCAACAAGATAATGGAAAAGACTATGAAAAGATATGGAGTTAACCACAGATTCTCTACATCATACCACCCTCAAACAAGTGGTCAAGTTAAAAACACAAACAGAGCTCTTAAAAGAATTCTTAAAAAGGCTGTTAAAGACAACCTCGCTATTTGGTCAAGAAAACTTGAGGATGCTTTATGGGCTTTTCGTACAACTTACAAAACACCAACTGGAACAATACCATACAAGCTCATATATGGAAAGAACTATCGTCTGCCATTTGAAATTGAACACCGTGCATACTCCTGAAGAACTGTAACCCAAATCTCATCGCTGCTGGTGAGAAAAGAATGTTTCAATTACATGAATTAGATGAACTCCGACATCAAGCCTATGTAAACTCTAGTCTATACAAGGCAAGAACCAAAATCTGGCATGACAGGAAACTCAAGATGAGGAAAGTATTCAAACATGAAAAAAAGTTTTACTTTTTCACTCAAAGTATAAATTCAAACAGCCAAAACTTAGATCTAGCTGGCTAGGACCATACATAATGAAACACCAATATCCATCTGGATATGTCGAACTATATGGAAAAGATGGAAAAACGTTCATTGTTAATGGCCATCGACTCAAGCTATATCATGAAGAAGAAGATTATAATGACCAAAGGGAAGCAGTTACTCCCTTCTTTCCGAAAGAATAAACCCCAAAGACAGGAGTCTAGCTAACGACTCTCTTAAAAAATTAAGCGCTTCTCGGGAAGCAACCCGTGATTCACTTAAGTGTGGAGGAGTCCCTCCTCCACTCATATCCTTTATTTATTTTTCTCTAAAAAAAAGACTAAAATATTTTCTTTTTGTGTCTTTTTGTTTGATTTTATGCAGGTAATATAGCCCAAATCTGGAAAACTATGAAATATGTTCAAGGATAGCTCTCTTGCAGCTACATTTCTTTATGCCCCGGGAAGTACCGTTTTCTCTTAATTTTCCCTATTTTTCTAGTTATCAGTTATCACATTGAGGGCAATGTTCAACTTAAGTGTGGAGGGGAACCAAATAGGAAAAATTGATCATATCCCTCCATGTTTGCCCTGCCAAATTTTTTTGCAACTGATATTTCATAAAAATTTAATATATATGCTTTCTTAAATCTTAAAAGTGCTCTTAGTAAGGCAAATCTAACCGGATTGACACTATATCTAGCACAAAACAAATCCACTAAATTGTGAGAATTTTAAGCCTTAGAATATATTCGGGTACCCACCTTTGGTACCTAAGATAATTGACGCCTTTAGCTTGTTTGAGTTATGGTTTGAATGCAACTGCGAGTGTCTCATCCGTTGTTACGGCTGTGTATTCGTAATTTGTCGCCTTTTCTGGAACAATGGTATTGGTTGAAAATTATATTTTAGTGAGCCGGTAATTTAAAAGCTCTAGAACTTGTGCTTGATCATCATTTACTAGACCGAAGACAATTAAGCAAAATCATATGTTATGAGGAGAAATAAATTCCGGAAGTTCCTGCAGCACTCCCCTTTAGTGCTAATTGCTGAAATACAAAAAGATTGAAGAAAATTGCTCAAAAAGAAGTTCTGTGCCAAGCCTTGGTATAAAAAAATAAAAAATAAATAAAGGCTCAAGTTTCGACACACGAGATCAAATATATGCTATGCTCCCTCATTAGTATCAAAAGTTCCGCCCTTTGGTCATGTTTATGTGTCAAGTGCAAGCCTATGGTTGATGTCTAGATTATGTTTGCGCATCTGAGTGTCTTCACAATTATAAACCCCATCTGAGTGGCTCGAGTAAATTAAATATCAAACACATTTCCCTGTGAGGTGCTATGTTATATGTCTATGCCTAAAAAGTTATCCAAACCTGTAAACATTTGTAAAAATCTAAATTTTCTCCACGTCACTATAAATGATCTTGTTTTTCTCGCTTTTAGTTGCTTGAGGGCAAGCAACAACTAAGTGTGGAGGGATTTGATAACGCCTAAATTATACATGTTTTTGGTGGTGTTATTTACATATATTTTATCATTTCTCATGAACTTTTGATACTTAATAACATAAATTATGTGCAGGTTCACTTGAAGACATCCCGAGCTCAAAAGAAATAAAGATCAAGTGTTTACGATTATTGGAAAGCAAGCTAGAAGAAAAGAAAATTCTCAAGGCTGGAAAGACCCAAAGTACGCCGCACTTGACCTAAGGGTGCCGCACTTCCAAGCGAAACTCAAAAAATCAAAGTCCATTAAATGAAAACGCATTTATACCCCAAGTACGGCGCATAAATAATTTTGTGCGCCGCACTTCCCATCCAGCTATGAAAATTTAATGAAGTCAATTAATACCCTCACATTAACACCTCAAGTGCTGCGCATAATTTCTTGTGTGCGCCACACTTCGACCCCAAACTTAGCCTATAAATAGAGATGAATTTTTATCTCAAAATATATCTCTTCATTTTCAATCCAACTCCAATCCAATTCCCTCACACATATATCAATCCATCCTAAACCCATATCCAAAAACACCATACTACCTTGAAGATTGAAGATCAAATCACGAAGAACGAGGAAGAACACTATCATAGTTCTAGTAAAATAAAGGTTGTATTACAATTTCATACTTGTTACGGGTAGAATTTTGATCCATATTCTTACCCGAATATAGTATGTTGCTTATTTATCAATTTAATCTTGTTATGAACTTCGTATCCATGAGAGGCTAAATCTCTCATGACTATACGGGAAAAATAATATAATGAAAAGCGTTTGGTATAATTACAATCTTGTTAATCTTAAGCTTATGTTATAATCCTATCGTGTACAATCTTATAAACATTGATTATCAACTTTGATTATATACTCACTCTGGTATAGGTCAAAAGACCCGTTGTGATCTATATAGTTTTAAAGATTTGTCTATGATCTTTATCGTCTGTGACGAGAAATCCACTTTCTTTATTTGATAACCAAAAATAGATTTGATATAATAGTAATTGGATTATTTGAGTGACACATTTAATCAAGTTAGCTAAATATAAGTCTTAAGTTAAGCAAGTTAATTTGTGTAAACGTTTTTTGACGAGAAAATACTTTTTATGAATTACAAGTCTCAAGTTGAGATTGTAATTATCACCATTGCTTATTAATTATATGAAATCATCCGAGTAGTCATCTTTCTCATTATTAAATTCAATTATGTATATTTCATGTTTGTTAAAGTTTATTTTTCAGCTGATTATTCAACACTACACAAATCCTTGTGGATGACCTGGTCTTACCTTAAAAATATTACACTACATACGTGGGCTATACTTTTACCCGTGTGTTTCCATCTAATAATCGGTAATCTCAGTCTTATAAATTTAAAGCTTTTAAAACTCATCAGACTCCCAAAATAAAGTATCAATTCAGTCCTTGAAATCACGCTACATAGTTTTGCCTTGCGAGAGAGCAGTTTAGAGTATCAAAGAGAAAATAATGAGTAAATAAAAATTAGTTGACGCCCATGTACGGTCACCAAACAAGGAGCTTGATGTCAAGAATATTAGGGGATGTTTGGTACGACGGAATGGAAAGAGGAGAAACAGAATGGAAGAGTATTCTCATGTTTGTTTGTATTTGAGAATGGAATTGGTGATTCAATATTGATTCTCATTCCATTCTCAGCATTCTCTTAAAATAGTGAAGAAAGGAGAGAATCGGTGGATAAAAGGGTAAGACTTCTATGATTGGTTCTCTCATTCAAAACTCATTATCGACGTTTTTATTTTAAACTTTATTATTAAAATGCTCATATCATTATTTTACTGTTTGAGTTTCTTCAAATTTTGTCACAACTAGGGGTGTTAATCCGGTTGACCCGATCAGGTTCGGGTCGATTCAGGCCGGGTCAAGTCGTTGTTAGAAATACGAAAAGTATCAGTCACTACCAAAAGATTGTTAGATAGCCCGTAGCATAATATTTGGAACCTTAGTAAGCTAGTTAAGCCAAAGCCCATGGAAAGGCCATAAAAGCCAAAGCTTATGGCCAGCCATACTAGGGGTATAAGTACCCTCTCCATAGCTTGGAGAGGGTGTTGGTTTTTTCATTTCTTACATTCATAATCTAAGTTTTGCTCTTTCACTTTCTCTCACTAGAAGCAACCCTCCATCTCTTTCTCTCTCTAGTTTTTTTCCATATTTGTTGTGTGTTTAGATAGATCATATATTCTACAATTGGTATCATGAGCCATGGGTTGGTTAGTATGGTTTAGTATGAGTTTTTATTTTGTGTTTCTTGTCCGAGTTTGGTTTGAACTCTACAAAGGGTATTCACTTTTTTGTGGCTTTAAAACCATAAAGCTTTCATTTTTCTTCTTATTATATCTTAGTAAAACCTATCTGTACAAGCGAAAACTTAGAAAAACATAAAAATCTTCATCTTTTATAAAAGTTTTGGTTCGAAAGCAATTTTGTGTCCAAAATCTTGATTTAAAAATTTTTGTGTTAAAAACTTTAAAGTTTGTATTTTTAAGGTTCTACTAGTCTTAGAATAGTAAGTTGTACAAGAAAAATCGAGTGAAATCGTCAAAAAGTGTGTCTTTAAGTGTTTTGAAAAAGTTAGGGTTCGAAGGTGAATTAAACACTTCTGTTAGGCGAATTAAGAAGCTGTTCTTTGAGGCGAATTAATCATTCCTTGAGGCGAATTAAGCAGATTTTTTTTTCTAAGCGAATTAGTCATTTCTTAAAGGCGAATTAAACTGTTTCTTCCTTCAAGGCGAATTAAATATTTTCCTAGGCGAATTACACAATTTTTCTCAAGGCGAATTAAACAGTTGTCTTAGGCGAATTAAACTGTTTCTTTCTTGAAAGCGAATTAAACCAGTCTTAGGCGAATTAAACATCATTTGCTTAAAAGAAGTATACCAATTTGCTTGGGTGAATTATACAATTTATTTATTTGATTTGTAAAATCTCGTGAAATATTAACTTATTTTTCCGGTTTCATTAAGAATTGTAAAATCTCGTGTAATCTCAATATTTCATCACTTAAAAATACATCACTTTAACACAACAACCTCTAATCACTTAACGATCAAGAAATTATCTTTTCACATAACAAATTCATAATGACTACTTTAGCAGAACATATAATTGTGGTTGGAGCTGAGAACCGTCCTCCAAATGCTTGAGAAATCAATGTATGATTCATGGGCAAGTCGTATACGACTATTCATTAAAGGGAAGAAACAAGGTAGGATGATGCTCGCTTCAATCAACAATGGTCCACTGGTCTACCTAACTGTTGAAGAAGATGGACATACTTGACCTAAGAAATACTTAGAACTTACTAAAGCACAACAACTTCAAGATGACTGTGATGTTCAAGCAACTAATATCATTCTTTATTGTCTTCCACCCAATGTGTATGCACTTGTAAACCATCAAGAGGCGGCTAAAGATATTTGGGATAAAGTCAAGCTAATAATGAAAGGCACTGAATTATCATATCAAGAACGTGAATGTAGATTATACAACTTGTTTGATAAGTTTGCTTCCGTTCAGGGTGAAACATTATATGAGTATTATCAGAGATTCTCTCAGCTGATTAATGACATGCATACTATTGGGATGACAATGCAGCAAGTTTAAGTTAATACCAAGTTTCTGAATGCTCTTCTATCGGAATAGAGCAAGTTTATCACTAATGTGAAGTTAGCAAAGACTTTGTATACTACCAACTATGATCAGTTGTATGCATACCTCAGTCAACATGAATGACATGCTAATGAAGTACGTCTCATGCATGAAAGATATCCGGATCCTCTTTCATTGGTAGCTAATTCTCAAACTCTTTACAATCCCTCTCAGTTCCATAACATTCAGTTCCTTTAAGGCATCCACCCCTTAACAATTCACACCAGTTTATGCAACACCCATTCATCATCAACAACATCACACTCCTGTCAATCCACTATAACAATCAGTTTCTCCGCAACCATTTATATCTCCATCAGTGACACAACAACCTCAAGCTGAATTTCCTTAATTGGACTCTAGTCTCGCTGTTTCTACATATCAGCAAGGAGAAGATCCGATTGACTGCATTAACAAAGCAATGGCATTCCTATCTGATGTGGCATCAAGGTTTCCACCTTCAAACAATCAACTCAAAATGTCTTCCAATCCCAGAAATCTGGCGACCATTCAAGATGGAAGAGTCACAGTTCAACAAATTCAAGAAAGACAAACTCAGAGTTTTGCTGGTACTGGAAACAGAGAAATTTCTACAACCTCAATGGGAAATTATGCAGCTAGTCAACCAAGAATTGTGAAGTGTTATAACTGTCAAGGGGAAGGGCACATGGCGAGACAATATACTAAGCTAAAAAGGCCAAAAATGCTACATAGTTTAAGGAGAAGTTGATGTTAGTCGAAGCACAAGAAGCTGGTCAGATTTTAGATGAAGAGCAACTTGCATTCCTAGCAGACCCTGGAATAGAAGAGGCTCAAGTTACTTAGCAGATAGCCCCTCAGATATCAGCTTTCCAGACTGAATATTTGGATGCTTATAACTCGGATTGATATGATATATCCTCGGCTAAAGCGATTCTGATAGCAAATCTATCAAGCTGTAATTCATATGTTCTCTCTGAGGTACCATATTCTGATACGTATCCGAATGATATGATTAATCTGGATGTGCAAGAGATGAAGTATTATGAACAAACACATATTGTTGATTTTCTAGATAATGAGATAAACAATGATAGTAATATCATTCCTTACTCTCAATATCTGCAAGAATCACAAGATGCGGGTATTCAGGATACTAATTATTCTGTACCTAATGACTTATTGGTTCTATATTTGGTTAAACAAATGACTGATCATGTAGCTAATTTAGATAAGGAAAATCAGACAAATAAAAATGGTAAATGAATCCTTAACCATTGAGCTTGAGAGATACAAAGAACGTGTCGCCATTTTTGAACAAAGACAAAATGTAGATTTAAACAAACGTGAAAAATCAATAGGTTCTCAAATGGATGACCTAATTCAGAATAGAAATGCAAAGCTTGCGGCTTTTTAGCAGGAGATCGATACACTTAAACAAACTCTTTCTAATTATGTCAAAAAAAGAATCCTTATCAAAAACATTAACTATTTTCAAAACATAATCTAAAGAAAAAGAATCTAAATACATTGACAAGAAAATTCTTTTGGAAAACCAAAATAAAGAACTGGAAAACATTATTTGTAAGTTGTATCAATCTATGCAAGCAATGCATATGCTAACGAAACCACAAGTCTTTTACGATGACACTCATAAACAAGCTCCTGGTTATCAAAATCCGCTCCATCTTAAAAAGGCTCAGCGGATTAAACCAACAATATATGATGGTAGTGTTATTGCTAAAGAACATGATGTGATTTCTGTGATTGATGATGAAGAGACATTGATTTTAGAAGAAGAGAGTCGATCAAAGATGCTTGATAAACAAAATGATCAAATTTCAATCAAACAGAAAATTAATATTTCTCCAATTTATTATTCATAATTGAATAAAATAAAAGAAGATTTTGGTAAATGTTTTGTTACTAAAAGATTGCATGCAGAACAAGCTTTCTGGTTAAAACATTCATCCATTTTTGAAACACCTGTTAAGTCACATACACCTATTAGAATTGAAGCTCGTGGTGAACTTCCTAAGGTGAGTTTGGTAAATGCAAGTCTTAACAAGCTAAAATATCATCTCGCCTGTTTTGACAAGGTCGTGAAAAAGAGAACCACATCTAATGTTATAACAGCAGGTGCGTGAGGTTTTGAACATACACAAGCTTGTTTTGTAACTAAAATATTTCCATTTTTAAAAGTTTTAAAATACACATTTAATGCGTTTGATAAAACTCTTCTAGATGAAATTACTGAAGTTCAAATTGTTTTTAACCAAATGGAAGCTGCTGTTGATCAGTGTTCTAAAGACAAAAACGATTTTGAAATTAAAATCAAACGATTTAGTATTGATAATGATCAACTCTTAAACCAAATCATGTCTCAAGAAATTATGCATATTGCTGTGAATTCTGTTGATATTCTGGATGTGAATAAGTTATGTGTGGATGAATGCAATAAGTGTCTGGAACTTGAGACTGAGCTTCTCAAAAAGAAAGATTTCATTGAAAAAGATGTTTACGATAAACTTGTCAAAAGTTATTCAACATTAGAATTGGAACTATAAACTCAACTTAATCAAGAAATTTTTCAAAAGGACAATTCTGGTGAAAACCAAAATGCTCCCACATTTAATCAATTATTTGAAATAAATGAATTGAAAGCTCAGTCACAAGAAAAGGACACGGTTATAAGAAAGTTAAAGGATAGAATTAAATCTTTGTCAGGAAAAGAAAGTATAGAGAATGTAAAGAAAGACATTGATAAGATTGAAACAGTAAACATTGAGTTAGAGCATAGTGTGGCAAAATTACTTTCTGAAAATGAAAATTTAAGGAAAGAACGAGAGCATTTGAAATCAATTTACAAAGACCACTTTGACTTAATTAAAATGACACGTGTTCGATCCAAAGAATATAGTGACTCTCTAATTTCTCAAATCAATGCAAAGTCTGTTGACAATTCAGATTTAAATGCTCAACTTCAAGAAAAGGTTTTTGCTATTGCGGCATTGAAAAATGAATTAAGGAAACTCAAAGGTAAAAATATTGTCGATACTATCGTTTCAAAACCTATTGCTACCAATATTGTTCCAGGAATGTTCAACTTAGACATCAAACCTATTTCTCATAGACTTAAGAACAATAGGGATGCCCATGAGGAATATCTTAAAAAGCTATAGAAAATACTAACACCATACGTGGAATTGTAGTTAGCGCTAAAAAACAGAATCCTAGAGAACCACTATTAGACTCTGCTTGTAGGTATACAAAACATGTTCAGGAATTGTTAGTCTATGTCTCTAAGACATGCCCTATTGCCCAAAAATGAAATGAGAAATTAGTTGCTGTCACACCACTGAACAAGGAAAAGAAAGTTAGATTTGCTGACCCTATCATATCATCAAGCAACATTTCCAAACATACTAATTCTATTAAAACACAAAACTCTAATAAACCTATGTTGCATTCTACAGGAGTAAATTGTTCTAATAGTGCTAGCGGATCAAAGCCTTTAGGAAATACAAAGAACAACAGGATCTCGTAATCATCAAGTAGCAACAAGATCAATAAAGTAGAAGACCAATCTAGGAGTGTTAAGTCTAGGAAGAATAAAAAGAATCGTGTTGTCAAAACTGAATGCAATGCTCATGTCATGCAATCTATGTAAATACGAATTCTAAATCTGTTTGTGCTATTTGTAATGAATGTTTGTTTGATGCAAATCATGATAAATGTGTTCTTGATTATGTTCATGATGTGAATGGATTGTCTAAATATAAAATTGTTAAGCGAAAAAATAAATGAGAAAATTATGGAAACCTGTAGAATATCTTACCACATATAGTATGGAATTCATTTAGAGTTTTAGAGAGAGAAAGAGGTGGTTGGATGAACACTAAGAGAGTGGAACAAAGAAGAGAATATTAGATTAAGTATGTAAGAAAAATGAACAACTAACACCCTCTGCATGTGTGGAGAGGGTATAAATACATCAAGCTATAACCGGCCATGGGCTTTTCATGTGTCTTTGGCCCAGTTAGCTTACTAACATTACATATGATTAATCTACGAGTCACGACTATCTATATTGGAAGTGACTGATACTTTTCGTATTCCTAACAATCTCCCCCTAAGGGAGGTCACTCCAATTTATAAAAACTTAAACCTAGCATACTATGCTTTGACTTTAGTCTTGAACTTATAGTCTTTAACTTCAATCATTAACTTGTGATATGTTGTAGTGATCTTAGACTTCAGGCTTTGACTTGTATCTTTGACTTGATAAAAGTAATCTTGAACTTCTTGAGATCATTAACCAAGCATAATCCCTTTACATCGTCTTGCAATCTTGCCATCTTGTGATCTTGTGACTTTGGACCGACATGCTCATACTTTTCTTGATTTGATAACTTGAAAGCTTTAATGACGCATCTTTCTTAAAGCTCTTTAACTTTAACACTTTGTCGCTTTAAGAAGGACGTGCGGTATCAGAGTAGCGGAAGTCTTGAAACATATACTTGAGCTTTCATGATGTCTTTATTACTGTCAGTTGAGTATGAGCATGTGGCTATGAATCTTGTGAGTCTGCTAGAACCCGGTACCTCCATGTCCATCTTTATATATTCCTAAAATAAAACAGTTAGCAATAAATCTGAGGGACGAATATGGCTTT
>BQNB010163435.1:0-14443 GCA_026074375.1 Tanacetum coccineum | reverse complement strand
CATCAACTGAGATAGGAAGACTCAAAAGATACCGCCCTGAATGTGCAATCTCAGTCTACGAATTTCAAAATTACTCTTCTCTATAACCTGCAGCCACAAAGATTGTGTTCGTGATAATTTTAAAATAGATAACCAAATGGTTAATCGTACATTTATGGAGTTGATATACGCTACCTTAAACATATAAATCAGAAATAATACTACAAAGTTAGCGTATATGTTTAACTACCATATAAAGCAGAAATATCCGCTACTTGTATATGCAAGGCGGAATCTTATTTCACTCATAAGGGAGTGTTTGGAATTGCTTTGAACTACTTATTTTCACTTGCGGAAAAAAAATTCAGACTGGATAAGCAATCCCAAACACCCTTAAAATGCCTAACTGTGTAGGATAGAGTAGTAAGCGCATAAGCATTCTTATTAAAGTTGATTGAATCCCTCTATTTTAGCACATCCTGGATGAGAATACAAATAAATCACATCCTGGAAAGTTACACATAGTGAACTTATTTAAAAAAAAATAGTCTCAGGGTCATGATTTATTCATTTAAATTGTGGGTCAGATGAAGACTCAATTTATATGATTGGGTCACAGCCTCTCAGGTCCCATAGAAAGATTTTAAAAAGTTTAAAACTTAATCTAAATAGAGCTCTATATAAGCCGAGTTGAGACAGTAAATACCTTACGAAAGGTAATAAACTTCAATGAATCGCCATAGACCCATAGTAGTGGGGATAGGTGCTTTTGGTGTCCATTCCCGTGGGCCCTCATATTTTTTCTTTCTCCACCACATATATTTCAAATATTCAAACTTCTCCACCACATATATTTTAAATATTCAAATTCTATTAAAAGAATTTAAACCCAACCAAACAACACTTTTAAAAGAACTATACCCATTCATATTACACTGCATAGTCAAACTCATACCTATAGTGATTTCATCAAGCCTACCAAACGCACCCTAAAGGGCAACTATGTAGGGCTGAGCATAATAGACCGCGGATCGGACCGGACCGAGAAACCTGACCAAACCAGACCGGACTGAACATATTTCGGTCCGGTCTTCTGTCAGTCATTTCTCTCATATTTGGTCTTCGGTTCGGTCTTGAGCAAACCCGGCCATTATGCTTTGTTAGACCGGACCAGACCGAAGACCGAACCGACCTGGACATGGACAAACCATTTCGGTCCGGTCCTCGGTCCCGTGTTTTAGTCCAAATCGGATTTCGGACCGTGATCAACCCTACAGCTATGTAATGGAGTTGTTGGTTACAGACGCAATTAGATAAACCAATAAATAAACAAATTTTATTTTTTGCAAAAGTAAAAACGAACAACATTTTTTCATTCTATCGTAATGATTTATTATTTTTATTTCATTCCAAACTCTCATTCATGCATAACAAACATTACTTAACTATCGTATATTTTTTGCACATTATAAGTTTTTCATGTGGATCCAAAAGAAGTCGCTTTTGACAACAACATGCTTAGTCAAAACTAGAGTGAGAAAATGTGCTTTCGAGCCGGCCTAATAAATTCTGATACTTATTCGTTTTGACATGTAAAACAAGTAGACATGTGGAAAACATAGTTCAAAACCGTGCAAAACATGGTGTCAAGCCATTTTGGACGGAACCGGGTGGGTTTCGAGAGGTCCCGAGACACCCATTGATTTTTTTCTCGTAGTGTTAATTTTGTTAAAAAACCTCGATTTTTTTATAAATGCATCCAGTTTCAAACATGTAGTCTTGTTTGATTTTCCGTAAATGCATCAGATTACTTTATGTTCTGGTTTCGTCCCTACAAGCCATATAACGAGATGGATATAATCGATTTTAGGTTTTAGTTATAGCAAAAACTCCACCCTTTGTGCCTATGTCCCATTTGTATGAACCAAAACTTAAAAAAGTTTTATACGTCACGTTTGCACGCGACAGGCTGTTAAAAAGAGTCGCACATTCAGCATGCGACATTTCAGTTCTTTACACAAAATGGGCAAGAAAACCCGTTAGTCACTGAGGTGGCTATCGAGTTGAGTGACTTATATTGAATGTCTAAACTCTAAAGGCTGTCGAATTGAGGAACATGGTTCCGACTTGGTCGGATGTTGGAGACTTCGCTACAGATATCTTGGGAACCGGTCTAGGCTTTTAGTTTAATGTTTTTTATTCAGCGGACGTGGTTACCTAAAAAAGAAACGATATTTGTTCAGCTCAAATCATATATTATCGATAACCTGAAGTTTGAATGTCTGATGTTGGACCAAGCCAGCTCTAAACCAGCACCAAACCACTGTTACATTCATATCTGACCTGGTTCTGAACCATTGTAAACCCCAAGAACCAAGCATCACGCAGACTTGCTACAAGATTACATAAACCCGATTGAATAAAACAGTCAAGACCGGAAAGAGATCCCAAAACACTTAGAGAGACAGGAATATATCATACTCTGCATTACAAATCTTATTCGGATGTAAAGATGCAAACTGAATCCCGTTTATTTTAAAAAGCATTACATAGATAAATATCGCTTCAAGCACAAACCTCAACTTTCAAAATGAAACCACATAAACTGGGTCATTATAAGACAATGGTTTGAGATGTCATAGTAAAACGATTGGAAATTTACAAAGCTGCTAAGATTGCATCTGCGCTAGAGACGTTGAATTCACCACCGGATTCAATGTTAGCAACCACCACTTTGAGGTTATCGACCAATAAAGCGAACCTTCTTGACCGGATCCCAAGACCTTCCTCGTTTAGGTCAAGCTCGAGTCCAAGTGCATGAGTGTAGGTTGCAGACCCATCAGCAAGAAACTTGACATTCTTGGTTTCTGGGTATGACTTCTTCCATGCCTTCATCACAAAAGGGTCGTTTACTACAAATCAAACACCGAGTGTAAGATGTCTTAAGATATATAGAAAACAATCATATCAAGTTTTTCAGTGAAGAAGAGACTTACCACTAATCAACAGAAGTTCTTCCACACCCTTTGCCTTAAGCTCTTCGGATTTCTCAATGAAGCCTGGAACATGCTGCATACTGTTTCACAAGTATAATTAAGAAAACGTTATTAGGAAAACTCAATTGAAGTACAAAGGAGAAAAAAATTCCTGTCAAACATTAAGGCTAAAGTTCTCCGTGATTTTGTCCAACTTACAAAAAATTACTTACGCTCCCACTGGTTTGAAACTACAGAGAGGCGTATACATTTCATTTCAATAAAAAAAAAGGAATGGATTGCAAGTTGTAACCAAAACGAATATAGATTTTCAACAAATAAAACGTAAACTTGCATGATATTACATTTCAGACCAGCAACCCTATGAAGAGACCCAGAAGAGTGTACTTGGACATGCGTCTAAACTGATTTTTATTATCTATAGTGACTATAATCGAAATTGGACAATGAGTCAACGACAAAAGTTCAATATAGATCCAATATTTGTCATAGACCCAATGAACCAATCCTAGCCACTCATTTTTAAAAATAAAATAACTCACTTTCCACCTTTTTAAAAAAAAATAAATATCTCACACATTGCTAATCGTTACGCAAGACAAAACATATCGCGACGAGAATTAAATTAACACTATGTACTTTCGACGAACTTTTTTTTATGATTTTATGAAATCATATACGATTTTATGAAATCATATATGATTTTATGAAATCATATATGATTCGTTATACGAATCATATATGATTCGTATGACGAATCATATATGATTTTCGCAATTCGTGACTGAAACAAAATTGAAAAAAAGTTCGTCGGAATCACAAATCATATATGATTTTATGAAATCATATATGATTTTATGAAATCATATATGATTCGTTATACGAATCATATATGATTTTCGCAATTCGTGACTGAAACAAAATTGAAAAAAAGTTCGTTAGAATCACAAATCATATATTATGATTTTATGAAATCATATATGATTTCATGAAATCATATATGATTTAGATTTTCCGCAATTCGTGACTGCAAAAAAAAAAACGAAAAAAAAATTCCTCGAAAGTATAATCGTGTCACCCGTCTACCTGAAAGAAAATAAAAATACTCGTCGCGGATGGTGTAATTTTTGTCCGTGTGACGATTTAACCCGTTGTAAGCATATTTTATTTTTTAAAAGAAGTGGAAAGTGGTTTTTTTATATTTGATGAATGAAAATAGATGGTTGAGATTGATTCAATGGACCTAGAGAAAACTCTAAAATCATTCCCTGTGGTTTGTATTTGTTGCACAATCAACCCTAGCCGAGACAATTGGCACTAATCATTCCTTAGTGATGAAACGTTCAGCAAAAATCATCCCTAGAGGGATGATTTTTGCAAAACTTTTTGTTTAACTTTTTGCAAAAATCATCCCCAATAAGGATGATTTTTGCTGAACATTTGCCACCCAAGGATGATTAGTGCCAATAGTATCGGTTAGGGATGATTAATGTCACAAACTATAAACCACAGGGATGATTTTTGCAGTTTACTCTTGGATCTATGACAAATAATGGGTCTATATTGATCTTAACTCCTGAGTCAACAGATTGTAAACTTATCCAACTATCCCCAATGTCAAAGACTAATTATGTAACCTTTTATTAACAGTCCTCTCACATTACAGACTCATTCAACAGTAATCAATACCACCACTAATTAGAAAACAACACCTTAAAACACTAAAACCTTATTGCAAAACCTAAAAAGTAAAACTTTATACAACAAACATGCAATCCATACACAAAGTAAAACCAGACAGATCACGTAAACCCCTAAAACCCAATTACCAAAACCCTAAAAAATTCAAATTTTACACAATCGATAACGTCATTACACACAAAACAATCAACAACCACCTCAATACAATCAATCCTTTCCGAAATTTAACCTCCTTACAACCTCCACGGCTCCACCATCTTCAGTTAATCCACCGTATAACCCACCACCACCCCCACTTCCGACTTCAAATACCACATACACAACCAATTTCCTTACCTAATCCTTTTCCCCAAAATCCTACAGGCCCTTCACTTTCCAATGTTTAATCAACAACAAAAAAGACTAATTCATGTAGAAGCGGCAGGTGCAAATGGGTTTGACATTTGCTACACAGACCCACATGATATCGAGACGAGGAAGGAAGAGCTCAAAATTTGAGGAGAAAAAGAAGCAAACCTCGATTTATTTAAGAAATCAGTAGAGAAGATAACAACCATATCCATTTCGAAAATTTCTCCATTAACTAACTCCCAAATTCTCCGAAGTTTTTTTTTGGAAAAATACATCAAGATTAAAGGAGTCGTTAGACATCAATAACGGATTTTGCATTCATAAGGTTTGAGAATGCAAATTAGGCAAATGAGGCTGCTACGAGGATGATTGGCCGATGGATACAAGACAGAAAGATTCGTGTTTTAAAGGCGAAAAGAGAAATAGAAATTACACTTTCATTATACAATAAAAAACAAACGGCGGGCATAGGGCAAGACTTGCCCAAAAACACATTTGCAGGACAAATTAGCGAAGCCTATTACAAGCAAGCTACAACATTCTGCATTGATTGGTGATGTGACTAATGAATGGGATGATGTAATGGACAAGATAACAAGGATGGCCTGCAATAACTCCATCAGAAGCATTGTGAGGAGACTGGTGTTTGCTACTAGTGTCTACTATATATGGGATGAAAGAAATAAAAGGCTGTTTGGCAATCAGAAGAGGAGTGACAAGGAAGTTCTATTTTCCATCATTAATCACATAAGGATGAAGCTGTCAGGTCTAAAAGTGAAAGCTTCTCCCAACATTGATGCTGTGAGTAGCGAATGGCAGATAAAGATGAATAACAACAATGGAAAAGTGGAGCTAATTGGAAAATGGAAAGATTGAAGGTGGATGCAGATGGCTAATATCTTGGGTTTGGAAATGCAGAGTCCTGTTTTTTTCCTGTACCAGTCCTAATGTGATGATGTAGATGCTTTAGGGTTGGGTATAGGATGAACTTGACTTTGTTAGTACAGCCCATAAGGTAGTTTCCTGCTGTTTGTTATTGGTGGAGTGTCAGCCTGATGATGCCCTCTTATCTTTTAGTCTTTTCTTCTGAAGTGAGGATGTAAACTGCTTTAGTGGAAGGGATTGATGGAGTAGAGGGAAATGTAGTCAAGGTGGGATGTATCCTTGAGATGCTCTGTTCACTTGAGTGATGCCAGGTTTCCTGGAAATGTAGCTCTGTGTTCTAGATGTCTCAATGGAACAGGAGTTTTTCTCTATACTTAATGATGCCTCTAACAAGAGCCTCTGTGTGCAGGAGTGGCCACAGGCAGGGTGTTTGTTTTGAGGAAATGTAGTTAAGTATAGAGCTTTCTCCATGGTTGCCTAGTGTTAGCTAGTAAGTAGCTAAACTAGAAGAATGGTGATCCTGCTATAAGCTAGTTGTTTTAGCAGAATAGTCAATAGTATTTTGATAAAGCTTGTTAGGGCATGTCCAATGAGCTGAAATTGATGTATGTTGTATGTTATTATCTTTGGAAATAATATAATTCACCATTTTCACCAAAAACATTCTGCATTGATTGTTGATAGATTCATGGACCCAAAGTTGAAGGTAACGGAACGGGTGACTGATAATTGTATTGGAATCTCAAAAACTAGTACATGGGGAAGATATGTTGTTGTTGTGCAAAGTCAGGACGAGGCATGTTTCACAAAGCTTTTGAGCAAAGTTGAAAAGGACGGTAAGTTTTTAAAAGTTCAGAAATGAAGGACAGGACAGGATTTTATTCAAGTTTCACTTGGATTGAAATTCGAAGGGTTCCATTTGAGTTGGGTTCGAAACTTACAATAAATAACGCACTCAAAGGTTGGGGCAAGGTTATTGACACAACAAACTGTAGTCTTCCAAACATCATTGCAGATGGTATGTTAAGCTTTGTGGAAATAAGTCGAGAACACAGTGTTTACATTTTCCATAAAAAAAAACCTTAAAACCCAATCAATGTTAACTCAGCTTTTCCTTACTATAATTTTTTTATGACTAAGTGTGATAAGACGACCAAGAAACACAAATA
The DNA here is from genome assembly GCA_026074375.1 of Tanacetum coccineum. Classification (NCBI taxonomy): domain Eukaryota; kingdom Viridiplantae; phylum Streptophyta; class Magnoliopsida; order Asterales; family Asteraceae; genus Tanacetum; species Tanacetum coccineum. The sequence goes on along the minus strand of BQNB010163435.1, from coordinate 7,362 downwards.
TAATTTCTATACCTAAATATGTTTATCGTGTCTAAATCTGGCTATGACATTAACGCGGGCCTGACGTTATATATCGATCTAAGTTGTATGGACAATTTTCGAATGCAACACAGCGATTGTTGTCATCGTCTTCAACTGCATATACTACCATATATTGTGACAGCAGTCAAAGACGACAACAAATATCATTATGCTGCATTGTAAACTGTCCCTACAACTTAAATGAGTATCTAACGTCAGAGCAACGTCAATGTCAAAGCCCGATTTTGACCCGACAAACATATTGAGGTATAATTTATATAAGTTGTTTGCTTCTTTTTTTAATTAGTAAAACCCTAAAGATTCACACTTTTATTGAATCTTTATTTCTCATCATTCTCATTTTAACCTAAAACCCAAACAAACCAGTTAGGTCTCGAGAGCCGGGTTGACCTGGTTCACTTTGAACCCGGCCGGGTTGAACCGGGTTCCGGGTTTCAATAACATACAATCCAAACACAATTTATGACGTCAGCATACAAAAACATACCTAGATCATGACTAATTAGCCTAGAAAAACATTTACCTAAAAAAACGGGTTTGAAAAGATTGCTAGTTACATACATAAACAGAAATGATGACGTCAGCAAAGAGTTAAAAAAAGGGACCTGCAAGTGGGTGTAAAGGCACCAGGAACACCAAAGATGACAACTTTCTTGCCAGCAGCAAGTGAATGGACCGAAACCTGCTTAATCTCATCGTTTTCATCGAAGTACGCTAGTGTTCCGTCTGGGATGACGTCATTGACAGCTATTGGGGCCATTTTTATTACTAACTGTTTGGTTGGTGGTTGTATGTTTTTGAGTTGTGATGTGTTGTTGTTGTTTTGGTTTTTATATACTTGAGTTTAGTACTGTACTTGAGCTGACCGGATTTCAAATGGGTTTTTTGTTAATGGGATTGTATAGAAATGTTGTGCGTTTAGTTACAGGAAAGTTTTCTTAATTTTCTTTCTCTAGTTTTCTTAAGAACGGAGTAACTTTTCTTTCTCCAGGGAACCTTTTGAAAACTGGAGAACTCCAAATTCAAGTTCTCTGAATCATAGTTATGATAGGAGAAAACAGGTTTTCTGTTTTTAGTAGAGGAATTTCAAAAAATACTCATTTTGAACATGTTTTCTATTTTCTCTGTGTTTCTAAGAAAACTTTTCTGGGAAACTCAACAGCTAAACACACCCTTAGAGTCCCGTGGGCGGAGTGACCAAGAATGGTTTCTAAATAAGTGTTCACTATTGATTTTTAAAGTCATTCATCTTTAACTTTGACCTTAAATTATTTTGATTGTGTTGTATAATATTTGATGCAAAATATATGAATGGAGTGAGTTTCCAATGTATTTTCATGGATACGATTTTCATCAAGTATTATATAACACAAACAAAATAATTTAAGGTCGACGTTGAAGAAAAATGACTTCGAAAGTCAATAGTTGACACTTATTTAGGGACAGAGGGAGTATCATGTTTTATCATAAATCGTAAGACTCCATCTCAACCATTCATTTTTTCATCAAATTAAATAAAATTCACTTTCTTTTTTTTTAATTAAATATCTCACAAACCGTTAATCGTTACGTAAAATGAAACATACCATTGCAACGAGAATTAAATCATCTTTCTAACGAGGGGCGCTTTGATATACTTTCGACGAATTTTTTTTTAATTTTATTTTTTAGTCACGTCTAGAAAGATCACATGTGATTCTGGAAAATCACATGTGATTTGTATTTTACATGTGATTTTGTAATACAAATCACATGTGATCTTTTTCAGACGTGACTAAAAAATAAAAAAAAAATCGTCGAAAGTATATCAAACTGCCCCTTGTTAGAAAGATGATTTAATTCTCGTCGCGGTAGTGTATTTTTTGTCGTTTAATGGTTTACCGTTTGCAAGATATTTTAATTTTTTTAAAAAGGTGGAAAGTGGGTTTTTTAAATTTAATAAAAAACAGATGGCTATGATTGGTCCATTTGATCTTTGATAAATATTGGATCTTCATTGATCCCAACTCCTATTGGTACATATAACATAAGCCTTATTACAAACTATGAGATCGAAATGTTTTGTTATGTCCGGGCCGGTTCAGTCTAGTTAGGTCTTCGGTCCGGTCTAACAAAGCATAATATTGGTTTTTGCTCAAGACTAAAGACCAAATATGAGAGAAACGACAGTGTAACATTTCACATTTTCAGGTCATTTCCCGACTCAATTATTTTCATTATTTATTTTTAGGGTTTTTAAGCGTTCGCTTTTAATTATTATCTTATAGTTAAATCGCGTAAACTAAAAATCAACGTTCAACAAAAACGGACAACAAACAAGTTAAAGTTTACATCAAGCAAGTGTTATAGGATTATTAAGAGTATAATTTATAACTTTTCATAATTTATTTTTATTGGTTACGTAAAACGCTTACGTTTCGCAATAAATTACATTCGAGCATACCCGGAAGCACCTATACCTATCTATACTCAAACCAATACCCACTTTTATACCCAATACACAAAATTTAATCATTTTATCACTTATTAATTCATACGGCCGGTTAGGAGACTTATACCCAAGAAATAAATCCTAAAGACCCACTAACTTTTCCATTACAACTTATAAGTTTTACACAAAGTGTACCCTAAGCACAAGTTTCTAAAGATTGGCTTGTCAATGTACCTTCCCCCCCTCATATTGCCTTCCCCCTCCTCCTAGGGAGGAGGAGAAGTTTTACATGTTGTACCTTAACCACTTCAAGCCCAAGGTTTTGGTTTAAGGTAGTTTTGGCTATACTAGGATCTATAAAAAGGAAAGTCCAAAGTTTAGTTTATCACTCTTTCATTTACCAAGCAAACAAACTCATAAAAACTCTCTCCACACAAGCAAAACCCTCGGATCACTTTTATACATTAAGGTATCCATACAATTTTCATTTCAATCATTCAAGCATTCATTCTAAGTATATCTAGGGTGTCTAAGTATATTGGAAGCTTGGGATTGTAGTTAATCAAAGGTTATAACAAGAAGATATTTAGGGTTTTCCAAATTAGGGTTTCGAATTTGGAAGCTTTACTAGGGTTTTTATATTGTGTTCATCATTCTCCTCATCTCCTATAAGGTCCATTTAAAGTATTTCATTTTCATTCATTCATTATCTTATGTGTGCATACTTGTTATATATGTTAAACACCACTTAGATTCATTTTTATGATTTATGGAATATTACAAAGACATATGTAATTCGAATTTTACATTATTGTTGGTGAAATGATACTTAAAATGGAAGTAAACATTCTATATAAGTGTAAATTAATTTATAAGTTTAGTTTGTATTGAAAGTTTTATTTACAAGTTTATGTATAAAAATATCATGAGGACATGGATTTCATTTGAACAAGTATTTGGACATTTATAAAACTTAATATATGTGAGAAATATGGTATAACACTTGGTGAGAGAATGGTGCAACGTTTCAAAATAAAAGGAATTATAAAACTTGTTTTATTAATCACAAAACCCTAATTAACTTTATAACTTATTATTTGAATTCGTGTATAAGGGTATACATTTTATATTTTATTCAATTAGTACTTATCACAAGGATCGTAAACATATAAGAAACTTGAAAAACCGAGCAATAACGAAAGAGATATGATATTTTTAAGTTTACAATAATTAAATGGATAAAAGTGATTTTATAAAAGTGATTTTATACAAATACCTATTGTTACAGATATGATATATAAAAATAAATATTTTAAAAATATAGTACTTTTCATAAGGAATCCAAAGCCGTAAGAAACTCGAAAAATGGATTTAAAATGAAGGTGATACGTTATTTACAAGTTTAAGTTAAAAATTATTTTTATAAAAGAAAATTTATAAAAATAAGTTACTGTTCACGACAGTATACTGTTGGGAAATAATTTTCATAAATAGAGCTTTTAATTACGAAGACGTGGACATAGGAATCACTAAAAACCGAATTAAAACGAACAAGATACAATTAAAATACGATTTCAATAATTAAAGTTATAAAAAGTTTTTTTATAAACTTTCACTTATTGTTATAGTTCATAACTGTACCAAACCATATTATAAATTTAGTATTTTATTAGACTTTTCAAATACGAATCCATACATATAAAGAACAAGCGAAACAGATTAAATATGAGTAAGTTATGACTTTTGGAAGGTTACGACGATTAATTATATAAAAGTAGTTTTATATAATTTTATAAAAACAATTAGAACTACTGTTCATCAGGGGCATAAATATTATAAATATAATATTTTGATAGATTTTCTTAATATGAAATCGTTGACATAAGAAACACTTGAAACGGAGTTAAAACGAAAAAGATACGAGGTTTATAAAACCGTATGCACTATCTTCACTTTTGTGCACTATTTTATAAAAACAATTAAACCAATTATATAATATAATTATATAATCAATAATAATACTAAAACATGTATTATTAACAAACAATCAATTGTGAGACGAAAACCACACTTTATTTTACGGATACAAATACAAACACCTTTATTCAATAAGGTGTGGTTTAAACATTGTTTTGACATTTAAAACTAAACAAAGACTATTAGGTGGTGGTGTAACTATATAACTTGTGATGTAGTATTATTAAGTACATTGTACTCATACGGCCTATATTTAATTAGGTTGCATTCGGTCTTATCCGTGACGTTTCCATTCACTTGATTCATATACATCAGTTTATTCACTAAGGTGAGTTCATAGCCCCATGTTTTACTATATCAATGATTTACAACTTTTGGGGTGAGAAACATGCATTGTTTTACAAATTGGACGCAAGTGTACATTTTATCATGATTACGTGTTTGCCTAAGTAGCGATAACCCACTGTGCCCATTATCATGAACTGTCAATTACTTTGTGTGAGCGCGAATGTTATAAATAGATCTATTTGGGATTGACATCCCCGTTCGGGTGAGTAGCACTCACTGTGCCGGTTTGCCAGACAACGGACGTATACCATGTCGGATTTGGGATGTTGCGGGTTAGAACATCATCAAGGGCAATGTTGGCAATTTATATTGCAATTCATACATGTCGAGCTTCAGTGTCATGAGCTTAGGGAAACGTAATTACACTTTGTGATGTTTGCATCTGTTGCATTATCATACACTTGGAAATCTTGCGGTCCTACATTATATTTACATAAACCTATGAATTCACCAACTTTATGTTGACGTTTTAAAGCATGTTTTCTCAGGTCAATGAGGCACGAGGTGCTAAGGATACATTGGGGATACTCTTTTGGGGAGTCATGCATAAAAGATTTGGAGTCATTACATCTTGGGATTTTTGTTATGATCTAAAATCTTTGTTATCAAATGTTGAACAATTTAAGCCGTTGCGCTTTGTATTAAACAATTTCAATAAATCCAATGTATCGTATTTTAAACGACTCTTTTAGAGGTCGTTCTCATATCTTGTGCTATTGATCTATGAAGTAACGCTCCCGGACTCATTATTCCGCTGCGACCCAATTTGGGGGTGTTACAGATTGGTATCTAGAGCCAAGGTTATAGAGAACCAGATCAAATGTTTTTACTTGGACTATAACCATTTTCAAACATTACATTATACAAAGGGGTTTTCATGGGACATTCACTTATACATTACTTGTTGCATTAGTTGAGTATACTAGATGCTGCATGGTTCACATACGTGTTTATAATATATTAAGTATATTATTATGGGTCTTATATATGTACTAATGTAAACTATGTTTGAGTGTTACAGATCCTGTCATGTCTTCTTCATCCACAGTCACCTACACATCTATCTACACTGATTCTGAGCCAGGGAGAGTCTTCTGGGGAGCTGATGAGGAGTTGTCTGATGGAGGTTCTCTACGAGTCATTATATACGGATACGATGGACTCCCTATGCAGCCGATAGCCCCGCCATCTCCGAACTATGTGCCAGGACCTGAGCACCTACCATCTCCCGATTACATGCCCAGTCCTGAGCACCCACCTTTGCTTGTTGAGGTACCATATATATCTAAGCCTGAGTACCCTGAGTACTTAGTGCCATCCGATGCTGAGGCACCCTTAGAGGACCAGCCTCTACCTACTGATGCCTTACCTACCGCCTTGTCACTAGGCTATGTGGCAGACTCCGATCCGAATGAGGATCCAGAGGAAGACCCCAAGGAGGATCATGCTGACTATCCTGCTGATGAAGGGGATGGTGATGATGAGCCCTCTGATGATGACGATGATGATGATGATACTGATGATGAGGATGAGGGGCCCTTTGAGGACGAGGATGATGATGAGGAGGAGGAGGAGCACCTAGCTCTGGCCGACTCTTCTGATGTACCTGTTGTTGATCCTGTTCCCTTAGCTGGGGATACAGAGGCATTTGAGACTGATGAGTCTGTACCTACACCTAGATCGCCTCAGATTAGAATCCCCTTTGCTCAGACACGTCTCCGTAGGGCACGGAAGACTGTCAGACTTGAGCCACCTATGTCACCATCCATGGAGGTACGTATTGCTGAGTATGTTGCCGCACCTACACCACCATCTCCACTATCACCTTGGTCACCTCCACTGCCTCATATTCCCTCACCACCACTACCACCTCTACCATCATCACTACATTTACCACCACTTGTACCTACATCATTACCGTTACCATCATCTCCACTACCACCACTACCAGCCTCACTATTCATACCACCACTAGTCGACTATAAGGATGACATTCCCGAGGCCGAGTTACCACCTCATAAGAGGTTATGTCTGACTGCTCCCACATCGAGGTATGAGGTGGGGGAGAGTTCGACTAGACCTACTAGAGGTCATAAAGCAGATTAAGGGTTTATCGGCACTATTGGTGCCGAGATCAGACGTTAAAGAGCCGAGGAGGTCGGCTATGGCATTAGGGATGTTTAGGTAGACCTGACAGAGGCTGTTGAGGAGGTAGCACTGACGACCCTCGAGGGGGTCAATGCTAGAGTGACCGAGCTTGTTGAGGTTCAGGAGTAGGACACACAGGATATTTATGCTATGATATAGGATACTCAGGATAGGAAGACTCAATTATTTCAGAGAGTTGATGGATTGGTCGAGGATAGACAGTTTTACTATGAGACTACACGACTGTTGGATCGGGAGGCCCTCATTTCTCGAGAGGCTTAGGCACATTCCGTTGGGTTGAGTTCGGCAGTTCACTATGAACTGCAAGTATATAGGACTCATACCCAGATGCAGGATTACCGTATCGCCTCACAGGAGTCACTGATGATGACATTGATTGCACAGGTTTCATCACT
>BQNB010163434.1:0-14443 GCA_026074375.1 Tanacetum coccineum | reverse complement strand
GGAGGACGGGTTTTTAAATAAAGTATCAGTTCATAATCCACATACTAAAAGAAGTTTGAAAAACCTATATTTACCTATTTGAGGAATTCAGGATGACTGGTCACATCTATGGTATCAAAATTCCAGCAGGCCTATGTAGCTCAGCTCCCCAGCCCCTCCCCATAGCTATGGCATGTGTTTGTAAAGCATCATTCAATTATACGAACCATATATTAGCTTGCCTGCAACAAAAAGAATCATCCTGTCACACCATATACCTAGGAGTGTTTGGAATTGCAATTATTTTATGTGGAGCGATAGCATAGAGCGCAGCTTCAACAATCCTGTTAAGCTGTATAGTATAACAAATCAGAAACACAAAAAATTAAGAACAAATTCAGCACCACATAAAAATTATAGCGTGGCTCAATCAACTTTTTTTCAATACATAAACATGCCATTAATCATATAGGTTACAAAGCATATCAAAAGCTCCAAAACAAATATAACTGAACCAATTATCATCTGGTTCAATATTGCATCTTAGTGTGTCATATATACGACACATATAGTATGTGTTTCGCGACACATATAGTATGTGTTTCACACGAAAACAAACGTAAATAAATCAATTGTACAATACAAACGTAGACACACACAAGAACATGTCATCATTAACTGTAACCAAAGCAAACATAAAACCAATGCTTATTAACAAACTAAGATCGACTTATTGTTGTAACAAACTAAACTATATGTCAAACGAAAGATCTAATAAAAAAAAAAGAGGATCTTGAGAAGAAGAGAGATACCTAAAAAAATACCAATGGTATTTTGGATATAAAATACGAATGGTGTTTTTATCATTGATTAATTTGGGATAAAATTGTGTTTTTAAAAAGTATAACAATTTTGTTTTTAATTATCCATCACAACTTCTAGCCTAGTCTGGTAGTTGGAGTCTTAGTTTATAAATGACATAACCAAGGTTCGAATCTTGTCATGGACAATGGACTTAATTTTTAAAAATAATCTGAATTTTACAAAAAAAACTAAATTTTATAAAAAACAAAATTTATAAAACAAATTGAAGGGGTAATGGAAAAGGAGATAGACTTTGATTCCTAATCGTAAGATCCCAAAGCAGTAAACAGGTTTGCTTTTGTCAGTTTATTATTCGTGTTAACGATTTAGATACGTTGGGTGGAACTCTTGTACGATTTGGATTGGTCGTCTTCATCTCCATGCCAATGTGCCCCGTTTTGAACGTGCAAACAAACCTGTAAAACCATTGGGGCCTTCTCAATCCAATGCGCATGGTACATTTGGGTCATTTGTTTTGTCTGCTAGCTAGAACATTCCACCTTTCATTGCCTCTGTTGCGCATGTTATCGCAATCTCCTCCCCGGCGTTGGATTTGGAGTGACACATATCTTGTGTGTTGAACTGACCTCTCATGTCATGTCATAGGGGCGTGTGAAAGATATTATAACGCCATTCCTAACTACGATATCTAATACTAAGGAAGGGTTTGAGCCATGTGAAGCTGTCATATTTAGGTGGGTTATGGGTGTTGATAGAATTGGATAACGAGGGTTCTAAGCAAAAGTTTTTGATTCATGTAGGCGTTAACTCTTGTTCTGTACCTTCTTAATGCCTAAAAATAGATTTTTAGGATGAACGTGTTTGTTTGGGTGACATTGAAGGTACCCACTTCATGTTTTGTCTCGAGAAACGTTTCCAAGATGTAACAAATGGGGGCGAGGCTTTGGATATCGAGGATAATATTGGCTCCTCCTATTGCTCGTAAGCGGTTGTGCATCTTAACAAAACAACCAGAAATCTATTATTGAGAAATTCAAGGTATTTTTAAAGGCAAGGTATTTGTGGCTCGGGCGAAGGAAACATTTACTGGAATCCGAGTTTTCTTGAACCTAAGGATCTGTTTATACTCGTAATGACAATCAAAGACCATGGCGCTAAAATATAAGGGGGAAAAGATGTTGATTTTTTTTGTGGGGGGGGTGGGGGGGGGGGCTTAATGATGGGCCAATAGTGATGTCGATCAGATGATGAATGAAATGTGAATGTGTTTTCCGAGACAATTTTCAGGTGATATTGTAGAAGAAATATTAATGTTGATGGTCATGGTAAGGAGACGGACAAACATCACAGAGGATCCGTTTGTTTTTATGATTTATTGAATTTAACTCCTCGCTAGATGGCGTTCGTGATGCCGAGTACCCTACTTTATCGCATCCTCCAGGTTTTAAACCCCTAAAACTTCTTGTGACGCACGCTAATGTTGGTGAGATTTGTGAAGATGGTCCTACTAATGGAGAAGACATGGTGAATATGCCTAGGGTGGATGCTAAGGTTATGGACCATTCACAGGAGGTCCATGATTCCTCTAATGGAGAATCAGTTTCTTCCTTTTCACATAAAGTTCATAACGGTGGCTCTATTCTTGTACCAGAGATTGGATGACATAGGTTCGGGTTGGACAACTCTATGGGTTATATTGGGATGTGTTTGAAAGATATGGAACGCATTATTGCTCACCAAGGAGAAGTTGTTTTTAAATGAAAAATCTTGTCCTTAATATTCAAGGTCTTGGCACAAGAATATGAATTAGACGAAAAGGAGTGGGTTTAAAGGAGTTAAAATTGTCAGCATAGGATCAATTTTTAAGCGTTGCAAGAGACAATAGAGATGTTATTCTCATATAACGAAAAGTCCCTATGGGGAAATTCAAACTTTGATTTTGTTGCCAAGTGACTCCTTAGGGATATTCTGGTGTATTCTTTTATTTGGGAGGCTTCTATCTTCAGAACAGATGGCGCTACTATTTCTGATAATTTTTAATAGACACTTTACGGCAACAAGGTTACACTCGTAAGTCCAAGATCTTTTGGTGGCGGTTTAAACGCTCTCTCAACTAGCCTGGAGCAAAAGGCGGCTCTTTGGACTTTATCTAATCTTGTACGGCAATGGAAGGCGAAGCTATTAAAAATGGGTGAGCCTTTAATGAACGTTCGACAATCTGGATGAAAGACTTGTATCGTCTTCAATGCTGTCTAGTTGCACGGTGTTTTGCTCGGTTTTATTTGTCTTTTGGTCTTGTGGATGTCAAGTTGGAAGGGTACTCGTTACTTGGTTCGCATCCCTCAGCCAATCCAAAATAGTAATTAGATTCGCTTTCTGTTACGGAGAGGTATTATCCGCTTTATCCTCTCTATTTTCCAGCTTTGTGTCTTGACCGTCACTTGTCCGAAATCATCGTCCTATTCTTTCTTGAAGGAAGTTTTTTCTGATTTTGGTCCGACTGCCGTTTCGTTCTATCAATCTGGTTAAGGATGGAAGGTTTTGATTCGATGGTGGAGCATGCAGGTTGTCTTTTTCCCCCGTCGCATTCTGATTCCAATGCTATGTTTATAGGTTCAAGAAAGAAATTGCAAAGACGCTTAATCTAATTATTCATTGTTATGGGTTAAAATAAAAATTTTCATCTTCATACTGCAAAAGAATTTCCCTACAGAATGATTTGATCTCTATTGATAAAGACTTGGAACGGGGAAACGTTCTGATGACTTCCTTCTCAATCTGGATTGATCTAAAACCGAACGCTGCAAGATAATTAAACGTTTGGAGGTTAAGGATCTGGTTCAAAAAAAAATCTAAAATCAAATGGGCTATCGAATGGAAGATGAAAGTCTAAATTCTTTCATGGTATTATTAATAAGAAAAGGTCTCAGTTGTCAGATTCGGAGTTTTCGTTGAAGGGCACTTGTGTACTGGTTCCGAGTATTGTAAGGAGCATTTAAGAAATCATTTGAAGTTCTATTTCAGCAACCGTTCAATGATCCGTCCTCAAACTTAATGCTTCCTATTCATAATCGGTTATCTTCGGATCAGGTGGATGAGCTGGATAGGGCAGTATCGAGGGACGAAATTCGTAGGGCTGTTTGGAACTTGTGCTCGAGAATAAGTCCTCCTGGCCCCGATGTTATTACGTTTGATTTTTTAGAAAGTAAATGATTCTTGTCGTGCGGATTCTTTGTTGATGGCGGATCGACAAATTATTCTTAAGTCTGGTACGTTTCCAAGGGGGTGTAACTCGTCTTTCATCGCCTTAATTCCTAAAGTTAATGATGCTAAGTTCGTTAATGATTTCTGCCTATCAGTTTGATTGGATGCGTTTATAAGTGATCACGAAAGTCTTAGCTAATCGTTTGCTACTGTTATAACTCCGATTTTAAATTTTCTGAGACTCAATCGGCCTTATGTTGCTAATAGACAATATTGGAACGGTCCTTTTATCTTAAATGAGATGTAAAAACTGGTGTATTAGAGAAACAAGAAGCAAGCTAAGTTTTTTAAGTTGATTTTGCTAGGCGTAGATTCGGTTCCGGTGGGATTAATCTCTGATATTTTTATTCTTCATAAGCTTTTGGGTTTGGGACCGAATTGGTGTAGGAGGAATCTGTGTACTATTTACTTCCTACCATGGCTTTTCCATTTTAATGGTAGCCCACGTCCGAGTTCCCTTTTTGTTGGAGGGTTAAACAAGACGTGATTCCGTTGGCCCCTTATCTTTTCATTCTATTATGGATCATACAATATCTCTTTCTCACCGTGTTTTGATGATGGGTACTGTTTAAACGTTTTCACATGCATGGCGCAGTTTAATATTTTCTCATCTTTTTTATGCTGACGATGCCATGTTCATTGGAATAGTGTCCGATCAGAACTTACATAATATTGGTTAAAGTTCTTAATTGCTTCCATCTTGCTCGGGTCTTAAGATCAACATGCTAAGAAGCCAAGTCTTGGGTGACGGGGTTTTCTCTAGAATTGTTGTTGTGCATAGGGCGGCGAATAGGAATCGGTGTGCTGTTTTGGAACACTCCTTTTTGTTACCTTGGTGGACGGTTTGGGGAGTGTATGTCTCGGAAGTCGGCTTTTGGGTTATGGCTTGTGAACAAACTCCAAGCCCGGTTGATCTAAATGGCAGGTTAAAACCCTTTCCATAGCGCCAAATTGACCCTTCTCTTCTAAATCCGTCTCTTGGTGGGGGTCCCTCTCCAATTTATTATATTCAATCTTTAAGTCCAAAGGCGTGATGATAGACTAAGGAACTATCCGTCGTAATTCTTCAACGGTGTTGATTCTTCGGAAACAGTAAAGATTTCGTGGTATGCTTGGGACAATGTCTTAGCGCCAAACTGAACGTGGTCTTGGTGTCTCAAGTTTCTTCGCGTTGAATCGTGCTCTTCTGTTGAAGTGGGTTGTGGCCTCATTTCTGGCGTATGGCTCTTTATGGTGTAAAGGTTATTCAAGCGATTTATGGCTCAAATTTTGATCTTCAAGGTGACCGATCAACCCTCTGATTTGGTGCTCTATTTTACGTGAAGTAAAATCTTTGAAAGATCGGTTTTGATTTTTCTTCGCATTGTAATAGTCGATTGAGGACGGGTCTTGTACTAAGTTTTGGTATGATATCTGTTAGTCTGATGCCACCTCTTTGTGTTCAATTCTCCCCCGTTTGTTTTGTCTTCGAAATTGGATCAGGAGTACGTAGGTGGCTAATAAAATGGGAGCTTCTTCGGTCTCAGCTTCTTTTTCGCCGGGACTGCGTGATGAGAGCCTGAGCGGACAGCAGTGATGACCTTTCTTCAATTATGAACTCGTTGTCCCTCATCGTCTTCCAAAGATAAGGTGGACTTGTGATTTGTCGGAGATGGAGAGTTCAAGGTTAAAATCATCAGAAACTTATTGATTGACTTGTTTTCATCTCCCCATCGTCGGATGTTGCAACGAGATAGGGTAAATTCATTCCCCATTAGAAGTTAATGTTTTATTCTTTGGCGTGCTCGTCGTGTATAGGTACCTACTAAGTCAATCTAGCCGTAGAGGTGTTTTGGTTTGGATTCCATCATGTGTCCTCTTTGTAATGCTGCTATGGAGAATGTTCAAACATGTTTTCTTTCGAGTGACTGGCTCGGGTTGTTCGATTCGTAATTTGTCGTTGGTGGGATTTGGATTGGCAAGAGATTTGTTCTTCTCTCGGATTGGGATTCTAGATTCTTATCCTTTCTCGACATTCTTCGCCGTCTCAAGTCAATTTTTAATAGGTATATTTTATGTTGCTTTGGCGGATTAGAGGCTTCGAAATCAGTTGGGTCTTTGACGCTTCGCCTCCTAATCGTTTCAACCGTATTCTTTGATGACATTGTGTTTTTGTCCTATTTATGGTGTTCTAGTAGATGTAATAAGGTCTTTTTCTTGGAGTATTGGTTAAAAAACCCTATCTTATTTCTTGTAATGTCTTTCTAGCTCCCTTGTTAGTTTTTTATATAAAGTTGTCGTCAACAAAAAAAAATATACACACATATTATGTATTGTGTTTCGCGACACATATAGTATGTGTTTCACACGAAAACAAACGTAAATAAATCAATTGTACAATACAAACGTAGACACACACAAGATCATGTCATCATTAACTGTAACCAAAGCAAACATAAAACCAATGCTTATTAACAAACTAAGATCGACTTATTGTTGTAACAAACTAAACTATATGTCAAACGAAAGATCTAATAAAAAAAAGAGGATCTTGAGAAGAAGAGAGGTATACATAATTCTGATACGAGTCAAAGGAAGTGGGCACGTGACTTGCACGTGCCAATCTCTAACAACTTTTCCCACCTTTTGTATTCCTCAATTCCCCTATATAAACCCTCATTCACCACACATTTAGATAGCTAATTGATTTGTAAACACAATTTCTCTCCTTCCTGTAATCTGTAACCAATTCTGTAACAACCATTGCTTCAGCAATCGTATCCAATCTCGAGTTCATTTCTTGTTCTATGAATTCCTGGTTGAGTTACTAGTTTGATTCTCGAGTTCATTGAATTCCTGGATTAAACATATCTTTCACATTTAAGCACGTATCAAATTCCTAAAAAAATACGAATGGTATTTTGGATATAAAATACGAATGGTGTTTTTATCATTGATTAATTTGGGAATGACATAACAATTTTGTTTTTAAAAATTTTGGGAATGATTAATTGTGTTTTTAAAAAGTATAACAATTTTGTTTTTAATTATTCATTACAACTTCTAGTCTAGTTTAGTGGTTGGAGTGTTAGTTGGAAGAATTGGTGATGGTGCAAATGATGCATACAAGGTGTTCGGCGAAATGTCTAGCATCAAATTTATCAAACAAGATGGGTCAGTCCGAGAGTATTATGATGAATTTATCTCTTATCACAATGCATGCATCTCTTGGACTAAAAAAAATGGGTCAAAGTGAAGAGTCTCTCGCTAGTCTCTTTATGTCGGGGTTGGAACCTGAAATTGAAAAGATTGTTTATTTCCGACCAAAAACCCTTCACAGTGCATACCTATTGGCAAATTTATTGGCAAGAAAGCGACAAGAACTCATAAAGAAAAGAAGTCTACGCACGTTACACCAAAGATCCGATCATTCGTTGAAAATTAATCTTTCAAAAGAAAGGGAGAAAGTGAATAGTGCGTTAGTGGGTTATCATGAATGTTGTAAAGCAAATGAAAAAAGTGAAGAAATTGAATGTATGGGGTTAACTTCTCTTGAGGATATTTGTGAAGAAAATGTTGAGGGTGCGGATATGGAATTGGATGTCAACAATGGTTTGGTGGTTATTGATAAAGTTTGTAATAAAGTTGGAAAAGGTAATGACTTGAAGTCAGATGAGTCTCAGTGAAGTGGAAGTTAATTGGGTGGTGATAGTTGATGAACCAATGAAGGTTGAGGATAAAAACAAAAGTGAGATGATTGTTGATAAGTTTGTTGATAATGATGCGAGAATGACTATTGGGGACGGGGTTACGACCAATAAGATGGTGGAAATTAAAATGGGCATGGATGGATATAGCGTAAAGAAAAGTTAATAAAGGTATGAAAGATGGGTGAATAAGCTAAGTGTATTGAGCAAGTAATGAAAATATTGTGTGTTTACGTCCATAAAAATATGGTGGAAGGGAAAGGAGTAGTTGAAGAAGAGTCATCTTTTTCTTATCAGAATACAGAAATTATCCATGGGAGAAAGGAGAAGGAGCTGAAGTATATGCGGTTGCAAGAGGAGCTGAAATGCAGAAGGGGAATTGAACAACGTTGGGATAAGAAATGAAGGCTAAGTAATAAGATCAAAATCGATTCGAGCAAGAAGATATGAGACAGTACCCTTGAACAACATTAACATAAGTTGGAAGAAACGGATATAATGGAAAGCAAGATGGTCAAAGAAGTAAACAATTATTGTTGAAGTGTATCCGTGTGTTGGGAAAAAATAAAGAAGGTTCATGGTGGCTATACCACATAAAGGACCCATGTGAGGCCTTAGCTTATGGTGCAATGAATCTGGGCACAAGTCTACTTGAGTCTATATTCATCAAGCCTGAAATTTGCTGGTGTGCGGCTTGTATACAAAAGGGTAATAAGTGTTTGGTGATCATTAATGAGCCACGTGTTTCTAAAGAATGTGGAAAAGTGAAGACAACACCACCTTTAAAATTTGATAAGAAGCTTGCTGGTTTTGACGTCAAAATAGATGACGTGTTTGTTGAAGCTTTTGTTACCAAAATACCATATTCTGAGGGCGTTATAAGGAAATTTAAAAAGGTTGAACTTCTTGATCAGTGTACTGTAGAATGTTTGGGTGGAATAGAAAGGGAGACTTGTGACAAGATGAGGAATAGTGTCAAGAAGGATGGAAGTAGGGTTCACGAAATAGAGTTTATTGGTGGTGACATAATAAGGGAGGAAGAATTTGAGGAGGATAGAAAGAATGGAAACAATAGCTTTAGCAATATAGTAGGGAAGAAAAAGGAGTATTGTGTGGAACAAAACGAAGGTACAAAAGAAAATGACAATTTTGTTGTATGGGATTCACGGTTACTGGACAAAACAGATGACCCATCAGTTGTATCTGATTGCTTGGCTACCTTGAAAAGTGAAGAAATTTTGGTTAAGAGTGACTGGAAGAAGTTAGTTTTTGAGGAAAGTGGGAATGGCTATGGAACATATAGCAATAGCTCTAAAGCTCAACATGTAGTTGGAGAAGGAAGAGGAGGTGTGAAGTTGAATATGTGGTGGCAGAGAAGGAAAAATAAACATGTGATGTTCGACATATGGAAATGGCCTAAAAGGATAAAGGAAGTTATAGGGTGTTTGGGAAAAAAGGAATTGGTTCATTATTGGAAGGTTAATTCCTTGTGTTCCTTACCAGAGTATGTGATTTTGTATGTTTGAACTTTACAGGTATACACCTATTTGGTTTTTACAAACAAGGATATTGAAATTATTGGTGCTTAGAAAAAAAGGTTTTAACTCAGGGATCTAGCAGAAGCATTATTTTCTTAGGATGCTTGAGGGCAGCCTCCAATTCAAGCGGAGTGGGATTGATACTATTCAAAGGAATTGGGCACTTTGACTTTCACGTGCCAGATCACTAACAACTTTCCCCACCTTTAGTATTCCTCAATTCCCCTATAGTAACCCATCATACACCACACATTTAGATAGCAATTGCTATGTAACACAACTTTCTCTCCTTCCAGTGAATCAGTAAACCAATTCTGTAAAAACAACCATTGTTTTCAGCAATCGTATCCATTCTCGAGTTCATTTCTTGTTCAATGAATTCCTGGTTGAGTTTCTAGTTTGATCTCTGATGTACCATTGTGAATTCTCTGGGATTAAACATATCTTTCACATTTAAGCACGTATCAAATTCCTAAAAAAATACGAATGGTATTTTGGATATAAAATACGAATGGTGTTTTTATCATTGATTAATTTGGGAATGACATAACAATTTTGTTTTTAAAAATTTTGGGAATGATTAATTGTGTTTTTAAAAAGTATAAGACAATTTTTGTTCTAATGTAACCATTACAAAACTTTCTAGCCTTAAAAAGTTTAGTGGTTGTAAGTCTATATTTTTAAGAATGACATAACCAAGGTTCGAATCTTGTCATGGCCAATGGACTTAATTTTTTAAAATAATCCGAATTTTACAAAAAAATAATAATATAAAAAACGAAATTTATAAAACAAATTGAAAAAAATGATAATTTGTAATATTTAAAAAACGAAATTTGTAAAAAAATATTAATGACATGGATTGAAGGATTTTTACCAAAAATAAATAAATAGAATAAATAAATTGATTAAATACCTAAAAAAATACGAATGATGTTTTTATCATTGATTAATTTGGGATAAAATTGTGTTTTTAAAAAGTATAACAATTTTGTTTTTAATTATCCATCACAACTTCTAGCCTAGTCTGGTGGTTGGAGTCTTAGTTTATGAATGACATAACCAAGGTTCGAATCTTGTCATGGCCAATGGACTTAATTTTTTAAAATAATCCGAATTTTACAAAAAAATAATAATATAAAAAACGAAATTTATAAAACAAATTGAAAAAAAAAATGATAATTTGTAATATTTAAAAAACGAAATTTGTAAAAAAATATTAATGACATGGATTGAAGAATTTTTTACCAAAAATAAATAAATAAAATAAATAAATTGTGATGACATAACCTAAAAAATACTAATGGAATATAGGATATAAAATACGAATAGAGTTTTTTATCATTAATAAATTTGGGATAAAATTGGATTATTAAAAAGTATAAAACAATTTTTGTTTTTAATATCCATCAAACTTCTAGTTCAGGTAAGTTGGAGTCTTAGTTTAGGAATGACATAACCAAGGTTCAAATCTTGTCATGGCCAATGGACTTAATTTTTTAAAATAATCCGAATTTTACAAAAAAATAATAATATAAAAAACGAAATTTATAAAACAAATTGAAAAAAAATGATAATTTGTAATATTTAAAAAACGAAATTTGTAAAAAAATATTAATGACATGGATTGAAGGATTTTTACCAAAAATAAATAAATAGAATAAATAAAATGAGAAGATAAGGCAACCAAATACATGACATTGATGCACGTGTAAAAAATAGTCAAATGCTCCTGTTATATATAATAAATATAATATATAATATATATATAATTTGTGGTGTGTGTGTTTTTTGTGGCGAGTTGTGTGTGTTTGAGTGGTTGTGTGTTTTTGTGTTGTGTGGTTTGTGTGTGTTGTGTGGTGTGTGTGTGTGATATGTTTGTTGCTTGTGTTGTTTTATGTTTGCTTGTTGCTAGTTGTAGCCAAGAACACCTTGAAGGTAATGCTCTTGACCCATGGATCCCCGCCTTGAAAACAAGGGGGAGCAACAATCTAGGAGGAGCACGTACAATGGTATCTATTCTTTCTTCTACAAAGATATCAACCTTCCATGAAAGACGACGATCTCGCCTTTTTGATTTGACAAAAGGGTGAGAAGGAAAGCAAAGCTAAGAGCAATAATGTATATGGGAGCATACAAGCTATGTAAGGCTCATGAGGTAAAGACAATGTTCAAGCTTCACCGAATTACAAGGCCAAGATCAAGACGCGAACTTCATCAACGGCGGTCTTCATCTTCGCTATGTTTGTAATTTTATTTGCTTTTCAAAATTTTATTTGTCATCATAAAAAAAGGGGAGATTGTTGGTGCAACATTTACTAGGATCTCCTTTATGTTTTAACAATGACAAATAAACGTTCACACAACGTAAAATAACAAACGATAGCCAAAATCCGTAAAACCGGATTTTAACCTTTGGCGCGCTGGTCACTCGTCAGCACGTGTCCAGCATGCCACTTGCGAATTCTGTTTTTACGAATTTACTTTTGTCGGCTTTCCTCTTACCCGACACATGTGTAAACTTCAATAAAGGTATGTATATGATATTTGAGCATTTGGAACACTCAATGATGGTTTATGATTTAGAGAGTGATTAAAAACAAATCCTTCCGCATTATCTATACACGTCAACTCAAATCTTTTATCAACTGCCTCTAGCCAAGGCCGAAACATGTTTCTAAACCTAGTATGATCACTGTTTCAACAACCAACAAACAAAAGTATTCATTTAGTACCTTAATCTGGATTTACGTAGTTCCTAATTACGTAACGGGTTTTACTCCCTTATTGGTCAAACTAAGTCAAAGGTCACTTTGCGTAAACGTATCCTTTCCTGTTATGGGATATGCTTTACTTGAGATGCAAAGCACTTAGCTTGTTTACATCAAGATGATTAGTGATCAAATCGATTGTTGATTATCATGGATTAAAGTCTAAATGACTAATTGAGTTTATGGTATTTGGAAATTATCATACTTTGACTTTTCTCACTTCCTTACCAATAAATGTTTTTACAAACTCGCATGTATTCCTCACATGTACAAGTCCACACTTTCTCTACACAATCCTTCAACCCATTCCTCAAGTAAAGCGTATTCAACACAATCACTTGTTTACCTTTCTTACTCATCAAGTGATTTCATCTCTTCCAACATACACTCCAAACATCTTCTTCCTTAACAATCCCATAAACACATTTGCCCACTCTTTTCTCTCTTATTGGAAATGTGATTATAAACCCAAATCAATCCTTTGATTTCATCTTTATCTTCATCTTCATCTTCAAACCTTCATACACATAAACCTTCACTAAATAAACCCTAAACCTTATCCTCAAAATGCCAACTCACATTCTTTTACACAATGTACTATCATTTTACTTGTTGTACTTCTTGTTTCCTACATTCTAAACAATATATCCTCCACATCTTTTCAAAACATTCTCCACCACTCATTCACTATTCACCTTCTTCCTCACAACATTCAAATTACACACACTCATACACACTCTCATCTTAACTCTTGATCAAGCCATGTCATCAATCCAAGTTCACACTCTCTTCCTTTCTCCACCATTAGATTGAATCTCAAACAAACACAAAAAACACACTTTCACTTCTACCCTTGATCAAGCTACCTCATCAATCTAATACACCTCATTCTCCTCTCAACCATTGGATTGTCTTATCATCTCAAACAAACATAATTTCTCTCACAAACATACTCTTCTCACTCACACTACAAACACAACTCTCTTATCACCCTTGATCTTGCCATATCACCTATCATACTTACCTCGTTTTCTTACATCCTCACCCTCCATTTCAAACTAAGATCAAGAGGCTCTCTTATGTCACATCATGACAACTCATACCTTCTTATCCAACATGTGCTTAAAGATTTTGAAATTCAAATTTCAAATCTTTTCTCCTTTCTCTCCAAGCAAAGAATATTCTCTTGTACCATTAACTAGATTTTTAAATCTTTAGTTGGATCCCAACTAAGCTAGTTACACTTTGAGGAATACACAAACTACCCTTGTCTAATATTTCTTTTCTCTCTTTTAACATTGGACAAACAAAAGTCTTTTAAATACTTCACAAACGCTCTTATCAAATGGCTATTTGAGTTGGTTGACCTTGGATATAAGAATGATTGAAATGTCATAGCGTGAAGTACAATTGGGGTTTAACAAGAGCGGGTAGTTAAAAAGCCAAGAACACGAAAAATGGTTTCAGGCATCTGGCGCGTTGGTCACGCGCTGACACATGGCCAGCACGCCACTTGCGAAATGCATTTTCCCAATTTGGGTTATTGGCCTATAAATACCCCGCCTCTTGGCCTTTGTATTCCTCGCCTCTTGAAAACATTCTTTCCTCTCTTTTCTCTCCTTTAATCCTCTAAGTCTAACACCTTTTGTGTTCTTAAATCTTCTCATCTATCATTCTGTTGAAGTAAACACATCTCCGTAAGAGAGATACACAAGTATCTAATCCATACTTGTGTGTTTTGTCGAGGGTCCTCTTTCTTATACCCTTTCTTTAGAATCGAGTCTCTAGGTTAGGTTAGGACTTGATTCATCCGTCTATCTTTTTATTCAATCGAGTTGTAAGGGAAGTCTTGCATCCGTGAGATCAAGCCTAGATCATTGGGGATCTAGTTGGGGTTTTGGAAAGCTTCCAATAGGAAGGCTTTTAGATTTATAGGTTAAGTCAAATCACGGGTTCTTAGGGGTGGATTCTGAAGGCGAAATACCGTAGGTAGTAACTCTTTTGTGTGAGAGTTGGTCTTTGTTGAAAGCCGATGGAGTTAAATTGTAATACGGTTTGTAGTCCCCCATAAGGATTATATTAGTAGAGTATCGAAGTTGTGGATTCGAAACTGGACGTACAGAAGGAATAAACCCCCCTTCCCGAACCAGTGTACATTGTGGTGTCTTTTTCTCTCTATCTTTAGCTACTCTTTGTTCTAACTGCAAAGTAGATTAGTGCATCATTCGGTTCCTTCAAGACTTGAAGTTTGTTAAACTTTAAAGAAGTCAAGAAAACCGTATTCACCCCCTCTACGGTTCTACAACTTTGAATGGTTGAGATCGTGTAGAAAGTGAAAACAAAAATAAAAGTGTAAAAAGTAAATCTAACAATCCAATCT